>PVIU01021919.1:0-30482 GCA_004026605.1 Ondatra zibethicus
CAGCTCTCACGATATACTTCTCGATTTGTATTACTTTCTGAAAATCGGAAATACCATGTCCAAAAAATGATAGGGGGGTTGTAAAAAATAATCACTTTATTCAATACCAAAGTTTTAGAAATGGAGTCTACTTTCTTTAGGAAATAAAAAACTAAGAAGAAAATGCCACTTAACATAGTTGGTACATCAGAATAGGTCATCAGAAAAAATACTGCAATGAACTTGTCTCTGATGGCATCAATTCCAGTGCTTGCTAGGGAGCCACTCAGCGCGGCTTCAGCTCTGCCCCACTCTGCTCCACGCTGCTCAAGGGAGTGGCTCAGCCTTAACAGTTTCACTAACAGGAGCCAATCCAGGATTCATTGGTTTCTTCTCAAAAGGCACTAGCCCATCAGGTAGCCCCTGCAGAAATAAGCCATAAACACAGAAAGTGACTAGGAAGCAATAATTCAAAAGAGCCCACCTCCTTCCTACGAATCAAATGACAATCCGAAATCTCATTGCTACTCCTCACCACTGCCCTTGGTTCAGGCTAATAAATAAGCATACTTCCCGCTACTCTTCCCTCTCAAAGTATAACATCACAAAGCAACATGCAAAGTAAAACAAAATTTGTTTGGAATATTAGCTTAAGATGTGTTATATTCGTTTATAATGTGGGCTATTTGTTTAATGATGCAAAGATGTGCTGTATTCTTTTATGTTGCATTTGTTTAACTCTGTGAAGCTGTGCTACTTTGCCTAAAACACCTGATTGGTCTAATAAAGAGCTAAACAGCCAATAGCTAGGCAGGAGAGAGAAATATGTGGGGCTGCCAGGCAGAGAAAATAAATAGTAGAAATCTAGCCTTGAGGGAACAGCGAGCAAGGAGTGAGAAAAGGAGAGGTGGACACCAGGGACCAGACACCCAGTCACACAGTCAGCCATGGAGTAACAAGGAAAGAAAGGTATATGGAATAGAGAAAGGTAAAAGCCCACAGGCTTTAAAAGGCAGACTTTAAGTTAAGGAAAGCTGGCTAGAAACAGGCCAAGCTAAGGTCAGGCATTGATAGGTAAGAATTAGTTGCCATGTATTTAATTTGGGAGCTGGGAGGCAGGCCCCCATAGGGGTTAAAAACCCTACAATAATTAGACACTAACAGGTAGGAAAATGAAAAGACTACATAAACGCTAACGCTAATTATCAGAATCAATCTTTGAACTCTCAAAATTATAACAAAAAACAAGCCTTTTTATGAAAACTGACTTGAATTGCAAAGCCCCTCATTATTACTAGAGAAGGCACTGGGAGAGTCGGGATTATCATGCCTGGAGCTGAGCCTCTGAGCCCCCACTGTGGGAAGTCTCCAGAAAGCAGTCACAGACTACAGCTGAGCCCACGGAGGACAGCAAATCTCCAGCTGCTCAGATGCGCGCCCTTTCACTGCAGCTGGAGCCGGGCTGGAGCCGCGTGAGGAACTAAATGCGATCCTCCAGCTCTGCCCTTCCCTCCTGCAATGCGCGCCTGAGTCTAATACCAAGAAGAGATATGCAGGATCAGAACAAAACTGATTAGTGCTATATACACTCCTACCCACACCACCAACTGACTGAATACACCCTGCACTCACTGAGGCCTCCAGAGCCCAGCCCCTCTGAGCCACGCTCCTACCACTCACTGGGTAAGCCTGGCCAAACCTCACTCCGTCCCCTCAACTATAAAGTGGAGTTACTGCAGGAGACCTGAGGATTCTCTCAGCGTTTATGACGCACAGGGTATTCCTGGTAAGAGGCTGCTAGCATCAAGCATGTTGAGTTTTCTCGCCTGTAAAGCAGGAATTAGTTCTCACGAAGGCTTACTACAGTGCACACAACCAACACCTAAGGACCTGATGACTCTAGATCAATGTGCAGTCAATGCAACCTAGGCAAGCCTCACTCTTTCCTCCTGAAGGATCTGCCTGGCCAATCTACTGGGAGCCCTCCCCACACGTGCTCGGACTTGAACAACATAAAAAGAGCCCCAAGTTTGTATCCATACTGACTTATTCATTGCCATAAAGTCTGGTGCTTTCAAACAGAGTCAAGAAAGTAACTTTCACAGCACAGAAACGCTCCTCTGACCTATACATGTACCATGGCACAGGCCCCAATATATACACACATACACATATGCACACACAAATAAATTTATTTTAAAAAAATACAGAAGTATCTTTTTTCTCTTCAGGGAGCCATTACTTCAACAGTCACTAAGTGGTGTAGGAGGGTCCTTCTATATTTCTGTTGCTTTCATTGGTTGAATAAAGAGACTGCCTTGGCCTTTTGATAGGGCAGCCCTTAGGTGGGTGGAGTAGACAGAACGGAATTCTGGGATAGAGAAGGCAGAGTCAGAGAGAGCCGCCCACCATGAAGCTGCCAGGTCAGACACGCTGAATCTTTCCCGATAAGCCACGACTCGTGATGACACACAGATTATTAGAAATGGGTTAAACGAATATGTGAGAGTTAGCCAATAAGAGGCTAGAACTAATGGGCCAGGCAGTAATTAAATAAATACAGTTTCTGTGTAATTATTTCGGGCATAAGCTAACCGGGCACCGGGAACGCAGCCCTCTCCTCCCTACTACAACTAAGTCCCTTCTATACATGTTAAGGAAGGCACTGGGCTATGTTAGCACGAACAGGAGTTTTCAAGAGTATGACATGATTATATTTTTTTGCAATAGTCCTAAAAGGGTTTTGGGTTTGGGAAGTAGCTCAATAGAGAGCATCTGCCTAGACATGTGAGGCTTTGGGGTCCAAAATAAACAGTTTCTCATTTTACATTTTAAAAAGTACTTAACTTAGCCAGGCGGTGGTGGCACACACCTTCAATTCCAGCACTTGGAAAGCAGAAGCATCTCTGTGAGTTCGAGGCCAGTCTGGTCTACAGAGCAAGTTCCAGGACTGGCTCCATAGCTACTGAGAAACCCTGTCTTGGAAAAAAACAAAGACACACACACACAAAGTATTTAATTTGTGATTCATGTGTGTGCACATGTATGCCATGGCACACATGTGGAGGTCAGAGGAAACGCAAAGGGGTGAACTGTCCCCTCTATTCCCTTCTACCTACTGAGTTTCAAGGACGGAGCTCAGCTCATCATTCAGCAAGGGAGCCTTTACCTGCTAAGCCACCTGCCAGTCCTACTCTCATTTTATAGCTAAGAGTGTGAGGCTGTATGAGGCAGCTAATCGGCTCAAATCACCTAGCCAGAAAGAACAGAAGCAGAAGCAGCACTAAGCAGCGCCTCCATGTCTACCCACCATCTTCTCCAGAGTACTCAAACAGTCCCACTTCCCTTTTAGGGCAGTAATGTTTTTTTGTTTGTTTGGTTGTTTGTTTGGTTGGTTTTTATGTCTTTTTGACACTGGTCCAACTCCAACTTGAAATAGAACTTTTAGGGTTGTTCCCAACAACAAAGCACATTATACTTGGTGGCACATCAAACACTTTCTCCCTTAGTCTGACAGTCTCTAGGGTACATTACTAACTGTACTGAGTAGATCTGGGATCTGAAACAAGTTCCTGAGAGAGCCAGTAAGTGGCAAGCCCACAGCAGGCTGCGAATTCTGCAGCCGCTTCCTCTGCTGCACTGCCCTCTACAGCGATGCGAATGCCCTGTGTCACCAGCGCCTCCTCTCTCGTCTGTGAAAGCTGAGCACTGGACTCAGACTCCACCTGTCGAAATGCCCTGCATGCCAGACTCCTTACAGCATTAGGTTTTGGAACATAGCTCCACTTGTGGAAGCAAATGACATGGACCCTAAATACCTAAATGTAAAGGCTGGCTACAGACCCATCAGCTTTCATTAGGCCAAGATCACCCTAAAAGGCAGTCCAAATGGTGTGGGTGAGGAAGGGGTGGAGTATGACTGACCAGAACAGAGGCACAACTGGTAATTCCTAATAACTCCTCAGCATACATGTCTGCATGTGTGTCTGCACAAGTGTCTGCGTGTGTCAGCACAGATGCCCACGTGTGTGTGTCAGCACAGGTGTCCGTGTGTGTGTGTCAGCACACAGATGCCTGATATAGTTCATTAAAAAATAAGTTAAATTACTGAATAGATCTTTGTGTTTGGCTTGCCAGAGGTAAAAGCGGAATATATGAAAAATTCTACCAACTTCAAATTAAACCTGAACTACTTGTTTCTTTAGCAAACTTTTCTAAATTTCAAATTAACAACCTCGATTTGAATTATATTTCTACAAAACTAATTTACCATTCTAAAAACATTTAAAATTTTCCGAGTTTCAATCTTTATGGATTCCAGTTTAGTGTTTTCATGGGACTCCTGAGTGTGTGAATGATTCTTGGGCCTTCACTTGGGCTCTTTTCCTTCTGTTGGTTAGTCCTGCACAACTTCAACGTCATTGTTTTTGTTTTATCTTATTTTAGTTTTAATATTATTTCTTAGAAGCCTGTTCTTTTCTAATGAGAGACAGAAAGGAAGGGGATCTGGATAGGAGCAAGGGGACACTGTTATCAAGACACATGTGAGAAAAGAATATTTTCAAGAAAAGGAAAAAAATCTTTAAATGAAACTACATTTAAAAATGTAATTCTTTCTCCTATCTTAAGGGACAATATTTCTTTCCTGTCTAAGGCTTAACGGTTTGTTTGTTTTTGTTTCTTTGTTTTATGCAGGCTGAAATCTGTACCCAAAACACCTGGGTCCAAAAGTGTTTGGTATTTTTTCTTTTGTTTAGTGTGTGTATGGCATATGTGTATGTACCTATGTGTGTGCGCACATGTACACGTGGGTGTAAAACTCAGAAAGGCTAGTCAGCAGTAAGCTCCAGATGTCAGCCTGTCTCTGCCTCCTTAGCATCACAAGTACAGACGTGTCTTCGCCCAGCTCTTCACATGGCGACTCAGAAGATGAACGCAGGTCCTCACACTTCCGGAGCAAGCACTTTCCTTGTGGAGCCACCTCCCCAACTGAGATTTCAGACTGTTTAATGTTTGCATATATGAGATATCTTAGGGATGGAATCTAAATCTAAACATAAAATTCATCTATAGGAATAGGGTGTGGCTCAGCAGCAGAGGACTTGACTGACATGGCCAGTTTATGTCAACTTGACACAAGCCAGAGTGAGTCATCTGAAAGGAAGGCGCCTCAGTCGAGAAGACGCCTCCAAACAAGTGTAGGCAAGCCAATAGGGCATTTTCTTAATTAGTGATCCATGGGGGAGGGCCCAGACCATTGTGGGTGGAGCCATCCTTGGGCTGGGTCCTGGGTTCTATAAAAAAGCAAGCTGAGCAAGCCATGAGAGACAAGCCAGTAAGCAGCATCCTTCATGGCCTCTGCATCAGCTCCTGCCTCTGGGTCCTGCCTGGGTTGAGTTTCTGCCTTGGTTTCCCTCAGTGGACTGTAATACGCAAGGGAAACAAACCCTCTCCTCCCCAAGTTGCTGTGGTCAGCACAGCACAGTTACCCTAAGACACTGCCTAACATGAACAATGCCCCTGGATTTGATCTCAAGCACTGCAAAACTTTAAGCCCAAACCAAACCAATCATTTATGTCTCATGTATCTTGTCCATGTATCCAAAAGGTTAACTTCATACAAATCCTGTACATGAAACAAAGGTTTCGTGGTGCAGCATTTTCCACTGTCCTATCATGCTGGCTGTCAACAATTTTAGCTTTTCAGATTAGGAATAAGCAACTTGTACCAATAATGAAAGAGCAGCAGCCGCCCATGGCTTGAAAATCCTTACTGTCACTAATCCTGCTGGAATCTGACATGGTAATCAAAAAGGCACATCACAGAAAAACTAGCTACCGCCAGTCAGTGCAGCTGAGGCAACAGAACTAGACTTTCTCATGAATGTGCATGGGGATAGTCAAGAAGACCTACTGGGGCTGGAGAGATGGCTCAGTGGTTAAGAGCACTGGCTGCTCTTCCAGAAGTCCTGAGTTCAATTCCCAGCAACCACATGGTGGTTCACAACCATCTGTAATGAGATCTGGCGCCCTCTTCTAGTGTGCGGGCATACATGGAGGCAAAATTTGTATACATAATAAATAAATAAATCTTTAAGAACAAAAACAAAAACAACCAACCAACAAAACTAGAACATTTGTTGTTTAAAAAAAAAAGACCTACTGATCTCAGTTTGTTACAACCATAATTATAACTTAAAAAAAACAGTGTTCCTGGACACTTTTCACCTTTAAATGAGTGTTAAATTAAATCTATGAATTTATGCTATCCAATTAATTATTATACCAACTCATAACAAAAGTTGAATTATACAAACTATTTTACTTACGGCAATTTCATTCGCATGAACACTCTGGCCATGAAGAAACTCAGCAGGACGCAGACAAAGCCGATGAAGAGAAGAAGAAACCGATTGAGCTTTGGAATATTTGGTGCATTGGAACGGTCCAGGATTATGAAACCTAAACCTCCCATTGTAAACAGGAAGCTAGACGCAAGTCCTTCCATAATATACTGTCCATTCACTCTGCAAAAGAAAACCACAGCACAGCAAACGAATGTTACTAGAAAATTAATGTTTTTCCCTTTAGGTTGAAATTCCTGTTTCTGCTTGATGCTAAAACAGTTTGTGCTAACATTTTATTCTACCCTTACAATTATTTATTATGCCTTTGGATATTCATCTGCTCATTCATTCAACAGGTTATTTATTGAGATGGGATAATATTTATGCCATCAAATATTATTCTAGGTTCTAGGAATACAACAATGAACAAAATAGATAAAAACCTGTCTTGGCTGGGAATATAGCTCAGTGGCAGAACTTGCTAGCACAGGCACACTTAAGGCTTAACCCAGGCACCACAAAAACCAAACAAACAAAAAAAAAAAAACAAAAAAAACTTGGTCATCTTCTGGCTTACTTTAAAAAGAGTTTTAAAATATCAACTATCAGGGGTTGGAGAAATAGCCCAGCAGTTAAGAGCACTGGCTGTTATTCCAGAGGTCCTGAGTTCAATTTTTAGCGACCACATGGTGGCTCACAGCCATCCATAATGGGATCTGATGCCCCCTTCTGGCATGCAGGTGTATATGCAGATAGAGCATAGTATACATAAAATAAGATACAGGGCTTTTTAAAAAAATCAGCTAACAAAACTGTCTAGAAAATCAATACACATTTAGTTATTTTAAAAGCTGAACATCTTATGCATATATGAACTTTAACTTTTCAAAGCTATGCTATTCAAACTTGTATCACACTTTGGCTTTCAAGTCAGGGTCTCAGTGTGTAGCTCTGGCTGTCTAGTAGCTCATTATGCTGACCAGGCTGGCATTGAACACAAGAGGCATCTCCCTCTGCCCCCCAAGTGCTGGAATTAAGGGTACACACAACTTCCTGACAATCTCACCTTTAATTCCACCTCTTAGGAGGCAGGGGCTGGTGGGTCTCTATGAATTCAAGGCCAGCCAGGACTGCATAGTGAGACCCTGCCTATAAACAAATAATATTCTATCAACTGCAAAGAAATTTGAATTTGTTGTGCTTCTTGAAGTCATAATAATTAATAAATCTCTCAATTTAAGGTCTTTTTAAGGCATACATTCTTTTTTGTTTTTTCAAGACGGTTTCTCTGTAGTTTTTAGAGCCTGTCCTAGAACTAGCTCTTGTAGACCAGGTTGGCCTCGAACACACTGAGATCCGCCTGTCTCTGCCTCCCAAGTGCTGGGACTAAAGGCGTGCGCCACCACCCAGCTAAGGCATACATTCTTAACTAATGCTATGACCCCAACAACATCTCTAGCAATCTGTAAACCCTTATATGCCAATTTGTGTATATACTTATATCTGATTTTTCTTTTCTTTTTTAAAAATTTTACTGTTCCGTGTATGTATGTATATGTTTAGGGGTGCACGTGCCATAGCATGCATGAGGAGGTCAGAAGACAACTTGAAGTCAGTTCTCTTCTTCCACTATATGGGTGCTGGGGACTAAACTCACGTTTAAGATTGGCATCAAGTGCCTTTACCTGCTAAGCCACCTCAACAGCCTACACCTGACCTTTCAGGAATATGGTTATGTTGAATTCTTAGAGAAAGCAAATTTCTGCCAAAGGGATGGTTATTAATAGGTATTATAGAGGAAGTATATGATTTTTTCATTAACTAATTGATTTCATTGAAAAGATAATACTGTCTTTTAAAAAAAGAAAGAAAACATAATTTGGTACCAGATTCAGCTAGAATGCTGTTTCACTGATGAAATGGAATCCATAAGGTCTCAAAATTATGTTTCTTATTTATCAGTAACATTCAGGGTCTATAAATGTCTTTTCTAAAATGCCCACATAACTACCTTAAACAGCCATTCCTTGCCTATACATGAGACCCCAGATTTGGTCTCCAGTACCTAAATAAGTGAATGCAGTGGTGCAATCAATTAGTGTGTGGTGTTTATATAGTAATATATAAATGGATTTGCTAATTCCAACAAAATGTTACCAAAAAATGACTGTGGTTTGCTGACCCTAGTACAGTCTGTCATTTGATTTTAAACTGGCCTTTAGGTTGGCGATATGCCAATCAATAAGATACACTTGACTTTCTTCTCTTTTATAAAGGTTTATTTATGAGTGCTCTATCTGCATGTATACCTTTACTCCAGAACAGGGCATCAGATCCCTCTGAGATGGTTATTAGACACCATATGGGTGCTGAGAATCGAACTCAGAACCTCTGGAAGAACAGCCAGTGCTCTTAACTGCTGAGCCATCTTGCCATCCCTACATGTGACTACCTAATAGATTAATAATACAGTTCTATTTTGTTATGTTCTTGCCTCGTTTTGTCATAAGAACTCCACATTTTGAAACAGGCATTCCTCCCTCCCTCCCCTCCCATCTTTGTTTTTCAAGACAGGGTTTCTCTGTAGCTTTGGAGCCTGTCCTGAAACTCACTCTGTGGACCAGGCTGACCTTGAACTCACAGAAAGCCTCCTGTCTCTGCCTCCTGAATGCTGGGATTAAAGGCATGCACTACCACTCCCCAGCAAAACAGGTGTTTCTAAATGCAGATAAGTCCCACAGCATTTTCACTGTACTTCATTTTTATTTACTTTTGTTTCTTGAGAGCCAGAGTCTCACTACTGACTTAAGCTCACTGTGCAGTCCAGGCTGCCTAAACCAGAGACCCTCTGCTGGAGTTACAAGCACGTGCCCCCACGCTCATTTTTCTTGCACTGAATGGCATGCCCCAGCAACCTTCTTTCCCATCATCAAGCTGTTCAAAACACTATCTTTTACCTGTAAGCCAAGAAAGCTACTGGTCTCTGATGTCCATGTTCATCAGTCATTGAGCCAACACTTGGAGGTTCAACAATAACATCATAGATTATCCCTAAAAGGAAGACAACAGTTTGAAAAACAAAGACTGCAGTTTTCATTGCCTCTAATTACACTTAAATAGGACTTATTATTTATACATAAATAAGGCTGCTTTGATTATATTATTATAATCAAATCAGAACCACCTAACCTTCTAATCTTTGGATAAACCATTTTAGAACATCTAAACAAATATTATCTCTCAAAGAGGTGCCAGTTTCATGAAGGGAACTTAGGAACACCTGCTGATACTCTGGAATGACTGCACAGGAAGGGACATTTAATACTAAGGATCTACTTTTGCACACAAAATACGGCCACATATCTGCTAATTTATTTCTGTAAATTGAGGGAGGCCTAAGGAAATCTTGCTCTTTCTCTTTGGCTAGCTGAGAGGAGTTCTCACTCTGTAGCAGAAGCTGCCACTGAACTCACTATGTAACCCAGGCTGCCTCAAATGTGATCTTCCTGCCTCCGTCTCCTGAGTGCTGGGTCATAGACTTCTTAGCCAGTAATCATTAATGTCAATCCCAGCATCTCACAATTTAATCATGACCATTAATGTCCAGCAGCATTCTCAACTTCCACTGCGGGAATACACTCTTTTCTTAGAAAGCCTCAACTCCAGCTTTTCTTATGCAATAGCAGGCCTGTCTCCCTGCTGACAGAAGAATCAACAATTCCCTTACTTTCTCCCTGCCAAACCTACAAAGCCTGGCACCTACATTCACTGCCCCTTTCACTCAGCTACATGAGGAGTCCCTCCTCCTCACACCACCCCATTCACCTTCTCGGGAAGGTCATTCATTCCTTTGGATAGCTCTTCTCAGCCCTCTTTTCAAGCTTTCTTTCCCTACATCAACCCTTCTTCATTCCTTAGAGTCTCCTAACATTCTGTTTCCGCCTTTCTTAAATACACAGTCCTGGAAAGAACTAAGCAAACTAGCCCCATATCTATCCCAGCTTCTGCCACTCCCGACAGTGCTGAGGTTGCCCATGACCTCTGGGTGGTGGCCTCCTGGTCCCACAACTGTTCTGTCACCATCTTTCCAGAAACACCTGGTCCATTTTACAACATCACTTGCTAAAAGGAAAACAAAACAAAACTGGACAGATAAAAGATTAATTAAACCACTGCTACCCAACCTAGCATTATAACCTAAGCTACAGCTTCTTAAATTGTGGACTGTAACACAGGCCTGACACAACTGTGGGGACTCAAACAAACAAGCAAGCAAAATGCCACTAGTGAAAGACTTGTGAACATGCGGGCTCAAAAATGAGCTCTAAATTGCATATGTGCATATACAACCCTGGTTCTGGACACAGCACGTGCACTTTACACGAAGCACGTTCCACACTATGCAACGACAGAAAGCACAGCCTGAAACATCCGAGCTTGGTTTCCAGACTGCTGTACCCTGTGGATTACAGTTGTTTTTACTATATATTATTATAAACACAAAGTTTGCTCTCCTAAAAGCTTGATGTTAAGTATCAAATTAGTATTGTTGAACTGTACTGTGTATTGGTCTTTAAGATTGCTGTTTGAGTTTCTTTAAAAATTGTTAAATGAACTTTAGCTTCAGATTAGGGAAGAGTTTCCAACAATTTCTGAGATGGTCCTAAACATGTATTCCATTTCACACTACATGTCCCCAGCACTGGCAATTATAAACCCAAAATACTAAACTCTGGAAGACACAGAGGATGCTCTATGTCCTCCAGGATCAAGTACTCAACTAAGGGTTGGTTCTCCATGTGAAAATAAATAAGTACATCCATCTCCTAATAAAGTATATGAATTTGCTTTCGGTTTTAAGAAACAGTGCAACTGTCTGTCAACCAAACTATTTGTTGTAAAGTAAGTTTATATGCTACTATCAGTAAAAGTTTGGCATGTATATCTATTTTATACACCTATTTCACACAACCAGGGTTGTGCAAAAGTTTCTCAGGCAAAAATGAATCACAAAGAAGGGAAAGTTTAGGAAGCCCTGATATAAGTAAACAGAAACCACCTCACTGGTCTCCTGGTCCCACATTTTGTCCATGCTTTCTTTTCTTTCCTAGTAAACCCTTCCTAACTATTCAAACTCAGGCTTACCGGCCATTTCTTCAGGGAACACACGGGAATGGAAATGGTGCTTCCAACTCTTCTCTTCAATGACACTCCATGTAGGAGGAAGCAACTGTGTGGTACCTAACATGTCTTGACTACATCCCAGGAGCGCAGGGTAATTATGGTTGTCTGCTGCTATCCCAGCGCTGAGCTAACAGAAACACCTGCCATTCTCAGCAATGCTGTTTCTGTATAAACGTATACTCAGGTTTCAGAAGACTGTCTTTTCTGGGGGTCAAACAGTAAATGTACAAGATGTGGGCTTGACCACTACCGGTGTCCTTTCACTTTGACCCAGTGGTTAGAGCAGAGAATCCCCCCAACCCCATTTATAAATACCAAAAATAAGAGCCAATGGAAAGCTGAGGCTTTTTTAAAAAAATAAAAACTCTGTCTCCAAAGGAAATAGGGTTAGGAAACAGACTGGCAAGAATGAAAACTAATTATTTTTAAAGCCAAACGCATTTTGTTTCATTTATTCAGTATTCACTGCTTAATGTGCTGAGCAAAACTTAATGCTAATGACACACCAGATAATGTCTTTTTTAAAAAAAATAAAAAAAAAACTGTTCAAAGGCTGGAGAGATGGCTCAGCGGTTAAGAGCACTGGCTGCTCTTCCAGAGGACCCGGGTTCAATTCCCAGCACCCACAAGGCAGCTCACAACTCCAGTTCCCGGGGAACTGACCCCTTCCACACCAGTGCACATAAAATAAAGTTAAATAAATTATTTTAAAAATTGTTTAAAGCGGCATTTAGCATTTCTGTTTACGTAAGCTAGGCAGGGCGTAAACTCTACAGTTGAAGTCTGTCTCCTACCTCTTCAAAGACAAGAAGTATGAAATAGCAATCATACGGTCACCGCCACCCCCAAAAAAGATGAACTACTCTTGTTAACTTAAGATCGTTTTAATTTTCTGAGTTAAGTACACTACTTCCTAAACTCCAAAAGCACACTCCTGAGTAAATCCTGGAACTGGCGATCCAAAGGCTATCTGAAGACTGCAGACCGACTGCCAACTCAGCAGCAGGCAAGGCCACACCCCTTTCCATTTTCCACTTCAGAGGAAACTGGGTGACAGATAACCGAAAAGCGATGCTTTCCTTGAGCCCCCAACTTCTGCCCTCTGAAACACACTACCTTTTGGCAAGCCTCAATTCCAATCTCATGCATTTCTCAAAAACCGTGGCTTCGAAAACTTTCCTTTCTCATTCTCATGACTGGAAGGAAACAAAGCAACCCCAAGACCTTGGGGCTTGGCTGTCAAATCACTTCCAAGGTTCCAAGGACCACAAAGAGAGAAGTTTCAAAGTCCCACACCCTCTCGACCGACCACGGAAATACACTGAATCGATTATAATGTTCCCAAGAGCCCGACGTAGTAAGTAATAAAAAGAACAAGCTGGGCTTAACAAATATATTCAACTCTGCTCTCGGGATGGGAGCCTCGAGGGAGAGGGCAGGCAAGGAGAAAAAGAGCACTTCTCTCCGGGGCAGGCAGGACGTGAAGAGAGCTCCGCTCTGCCTGCAGACCGACGTGGGCTCGGCATTGCCCTCCCGGCCCGAGCCGGGCTCGGCGGCCACGCGCCTCCGCAGCGCCCACCCGACCCATCACGGCCGAGTTACCTCCGGTAATGAGGAAGTAAGACACCACCACCAGGGCGTACACCGTCATTGCCGACGGCATGTGCACCCAGGGCGGCTTCTTCAGCTTCAGGTTGGGGCATTCGAGCACTAAAAATGGGACTCGGTACAGAGTCTCCATGTCGGCGGCAGCACGGCCAGCCCTCCGGCCTCCAGCCTCCCGTGTCGCCCGAAAACACGCTCCGCCTTCCCTAGCTCTCGCGCGTGCGTCAGTCGAGGTACGCAGGTCCGTAAAGGTTAGGAGTAGACAAGCTATCTACTCAAGAAAAGAAAAAAATACAATGGAATATTAAGGTATATATCTGATATAATAAAATTTAGAATCTTATTAAGCTGGATTAGGGGGTCAGATTTTCGTTCTCTTGCTGAAAAACATAGCTTTGATATTATGCATCTTCCAGGACCTCCAAGGCGTCTTACGTGGCCGAGCTAGAGACGGAGTCTCATCCCACTGCCCCGCCCACTTGCGACGACACACTTGGAGCTGATTGGCTGCTGGAAGCTCTAGGGTCCCAGAGCTGCAAGGTGAATGGGAAAATGCTCCTTTCTAATATTGGGGGTTGCCCTTAGGGCTTGAAAAAAGCTCAACTCGCTGAGCTTTTTCTTCTTGCTGTATAGCGGTACTGACAATAGTAACAATTGTCAATAATTGCCGAAGTCGTATTTTATCCATTTTTTTTTAAATCCAGTCCATGTCTACCATAAACTGTGGCAGAACGAACGATTTGTATGTAGTTCTTTCGCCACCCCCCATTATTCTTCCTTATTTTATTTTATTTTGGCTTTTCGAGACAGGGTTTCCCTGTAGCTTTGGAGCCTGTCCTGGAGGTAGCTCTAGTAGACGAGG
Organism: Ondatra zibethicus; assembly: GCA_004026605.1. NCBI lineage: Eukaryota > Metazoa > Chordata > Mammalia > Rodentia > Cricetidae > Ondatra > Ondatra zibethicus. The sequence goes on from PVIU01021919.1 coordinate 13,978, forward strand.
CTGGCCTCGAACTCACAGAGATCCACCTGTCTCTGCCTCCCTAATGCTGGGATTAAAGGCGTGCGCCACCACCGCCCGGCTTCTTCCTTATTTTAATGTGCACAGTTTATACAGTACTTTTTCTCTTTCTGCCTCCTACTTCTCTATAACATGTAAAATAAAATTTACTGATAACATTCAGCTTTTCACTACTTATTAGCTAGCAAAGAAGAAAAAAAATGATTATCACCCAAAAATGGACAGAAGAAGTTCTTTTCCTCTTTGGGGGCAGGGGGAAGCATATTTGAGTTTTATAAAGAAGAATTGCATTTCTAGGGAAAGTATGATATTGCTGTGAAAATTAAATATTGTTTAAAATGTATTTATAGATGCCAAGACAAGCTGTAGTCTACTTGTATTTCAGTAACTCACAAAGCTGGAGTCACAGTGCCCAGATCCTTTTCACTGCAGAATTATTTTTTGCTTTCTTCAACTTTTTTATTAGGTGCTGGGCTCGAATCTACTGCTTACATATGCTAGACTGAGTTAAAATGCCAGCCCACTGCAAAGCTTTTTAGTGTGGACCACAAGAAGTATCATTAGTTTTGTTTGTTTGTTTGTTTTTTGTGTTTTTGAGACAGGGTTTCTTTTGGAGCCTGTCCTGGAACTAGCTCTGTAGACCAGGCTGGTCTCGAACTCACAGAGATCCGCCTGCCTCTGCCTCCGAGTGCTGGGATTAAAGGCGTGCACCACCACCGCCCAGTTGAGAGCCACTGGTCTCATAAGGAACATAAAAACTAATGTTGTGCCAGCCTGGTCTACAAGAGCGAGTTCCAGGACAGGCTCTAAAACTACAGAGAAACCCTGTCTCGGAAAAAAACAAAACAAAAAACTAATGTTGTGTGATGAAATTATAGATTATGCTTTTTCCAAAATTGCAAGTATTGCCTAGCTTGTTTGTAATTTATGTGTTAATTTTTGGATTAAATTTTTTAGGTAGCTACCTATTGTAACACAGCAGTTTCTTTCCGGTCTTAACACTAGCACATCTACTGGAGAGTAAACACTGTCTGTCAGGAACAGGTGGGCTGTATCGTGATATAGTATCATATAGTAGAGTAGAGGTCTGCTTATAGCCAAGGATGAATATTTATTTTGAACAAAAACACAGTCCTGTAAGTTCAGGGACAATGTCTGCTTTCATAATGAATGCTCAAGACTTTTCACAGGTGGGCACATAGCAGGCCTGTGTGTTGAATGAATCAGTCAGTGGGCCTCTTCTACAGCTTCGGGCCCTTCAGTGTATCATCTAATGATTGGGCTTCCTCCATGTGCCATGGTTTGTCCCGTGCTCTGTATCTCTGCCATCACTAGTCTAGAGACGACATCTCCTGCCTCTGGGTCCCCCCATATTTCTGTTTCCACGAAACCTAACAAATTTCATAATGTCTATCAAGCTACAGAGAAGTAAGTAACTGGATAGGAGCATGGGAGTGCTTTGTAGACATTGCTCTCTTTCTTTACTTTGTATCTTACATCTTCTTTTCGGATTATGGTACTCGCTTTGTGGAAACTGCGAGCATGCTCTGAAGACACTGGCCTGGCCTGATACGCTTTGTTCCCCGTCCCTCCAGAGCTGGGGTCACTGGGGTTGGGTGGTGTGCTATTCGCCATTTATTCTTCCATGCATTCCACACACATTTGGGGAGACGTATTGGAGACAAGCTCTCTCCCAGGTGTAGACGCAGGATGCTCACTCGTTTCCCGGCCAACTCAAATAATCACACAGAAACTATATTAATTACAACACTATTCAACCGATGACTCAGGCTTCTTATTCACTAACTCTTACATCTTAAATTAACCCATTTCAATCTGTGTATCACCACAAAGTTGTGGCCTACTGGTAAGCATCCTTCTCCTTTGGCAGCTCCATGGCAGCTCCCGGACTCCACCTACTCTCTCCCTATATCTCGGTTCAGATTCCCCGCCTGGTTTTATTCTGCCCTTCCATAGGCCAAAGCATTTTTATTCATCAACCAAAAAAGCAACACATATACAGAAGGACAACCCACATTCTTCTCATCCTTCTGTCTCTCTCTCTCTCTCTGTGTATGTGTGTGTGTGTGTGTGTGTGTGTGTGTGTGTGTGTATGCTGGTGGCTTCAAGATAACCAGCACACGACTCTGGCCCTCAACAAACTGTTTTGCAGCCAGGTGCAGTGGCATACTCTTGGCACTCAGGAGGCCAAAGCAGGAGAATCACGAGTTTGTGGCCAGCCAAAGTAGCAGTTGTACTAGCACAGGAAGAAATTCACACAGAGTTGATGCATCAGGATGTGACTTTTTTTGTTTTCATTTATTGTATTTTTAAAATTATTTTTTATGGTTTTTGGGTTTTTGAGACAGAGTTTCTTTATGTAGCCCTGACTGTCCTGGGACTGTCCTGACTGTCCAGGCTGTCTTTGAACTCAGGAATCTGCCTGCCTCCTGTGTGTTAGGATTAAAGGTGTGTACCACCACATTGCTTTTTTTTGCAAGGGTAGTTTGTTTTGTTTGGTTTGATTTTTTTGAAGGGCCATAGACATCCTTGTGAAGCTGGTAAAAAACAAAAACAAAAAAACTCTTTTCCCGGAAAAAAAAATGCCCACACACATCTGCCCAATGTAGAGTATAATTCTAGGAAGTTCACAGACTAAAGTTAAAAAGAGAAAGAAGAGAGCTACGGACAGGTGACTAGGGACTCACCCACATGATGAGGAGGAGGACTCTACAAAGTACAGGCGACCAAAGGTGCGGACATGCAGAAGGGGCAGAAGAGTTTTCACATGTCAGGTAAAGTGAAACAGAAAGAAGCCACTGCATTCGACAAACGGCTCTTGGTGACCATCAGTCATTGAACATGCCAAGTACACAGTATTATAATAGTTAGAAAACAGATTTGGATCCTTCATAGGTACCCTGTGTGTGTAAATATTTGGTAAATTAATCCATTAATGTCAGCAGCACAGTGACAGAAGCCAGAATGCAGAATGGGAAAAGATAGACGGGAACTTTAAAAATAATGATAGTGAGCACACGCCTGTAATCCCAGCACTTGAGAGGCAGAGACGGAAGATCCCTGAGTCTACAGGGTCATCAAAAGTTCAAAGCCAGCCTGAGCTACAAAGTAAGACCTGCCTCAAAAACAGACAAGCAAAAATGCAGTGAAATAATAATGGACTTGTTCACTCATCACTCTTGGAGACAGATATATGTTGTATGTGTGTGTGTACACATGTATATAATGTGTGTATGTACATATAAACAAAGAGAGCAGAAGTGGTAGCAGAGAGAGGTGTTTAAGGATGAAAACCTTGGATTTGTTTCTATAAATTCAAGGATGGTCACAGAAAAAAAATGAAAAGACTACAGATGCCTAAAAGAGGGAAGGAAGGGGTTAAGTAACTGCACAGTGCCAGGGCAAAGGCCGAATGTGGGGCACAGCCCAGTAGAGGAAATTTTTCTTGGAAAAAGATTTTTTTATTTTGCAGTACTGAGAATTGAACATGGCCAGGGAAGGCTATCCACATACTAGAGAAGGGCCCTACCACTGAGATTACATCCCCAGACCTTTAAAAATTCTTATTTTTTAAAAAATGTTTATTTATTTATTATGTATACAATAGTCTACCTGTGTGTATGTCTGCAGGCCAGAAGAGGGCACCAGACCTCATTACAGATGGTTGTGAGCCACCATGTGGTTTGCTGGGAATTGAACTCAGGACCTTTGGAAGAGCAGGCAATGCTCTTAACCGCTGAGCCATCTCTCCAGCCCAAAAGTTCTTCTTATTTTTGATTTTACATTTATCTGTGTGAGCAAGCATGTACATGTGTGCTGTGTGTCTTTACCCACTGGGTTATCTCTAAATTTTTTTTTATCTCTTTACCACATAATAATTTTTTTTAAATACTGTTTTATGTGTGTATGTGTCCTTTGCCTGTCTTTATGTGTGTCCCTTGGATCCCGTGGAATGGGAGTTAGAGACAGGTGTGAGCTGTGGCGCGGGTGCTAAGTATGGAGCCCAAGTCCTCTGGAAGAGCAGGGCTCTTATCCACTGAGCCATCCCAGGCCCTCCCTCTCTAATTTTTGAGAAAAGATAATGACAAGATTAAGACAGTTGCCAGGACTGGCCTTGAACTTTTGATCTGCCTGCCTTACCCTCCCAAGTAACTGAGACTTTCTGCGTGTGCTACCACACACACCCAGATTAGAAAAAGAAAGAGCAGAAAAATCAGAGACATTTACGCCCACCATGCATGGAACTGTGCTACAGCATCTTATCTAAGCCATCCAATCATTCCCTGGAGCAGATGTTAACTTCACTCTTCTGAAGCACGATTTTTTTTTTTTTTTGGTTTTGTTTTTGGAGACGGGGTTTCTCTGTGTATAGCCCTGGCTGTCCTGGACTCCCACTGTTGACTAGGCTTGGCCTCGAACTCACAGAGATCCGCCTGCCTTTGCCTCCCAAATGCTGGGATTAAAGGCATGCACCACCACCACCCGGCTTGATTTCTAACCTATAAGGATGGTCAAAATGCTGACGCTGACACGGCCAAAAGCGGCTGGGACAGTCCCTTGTGCCTCATGGACATTCACATTCTAAGGTGCTCAATAGAGTACAAGGCTGAGTTTCTATGTTTTCAAGTGTTACTTGGCTGCTGGGAGGGAAAGAGGAGTGGAGTATCAAGAGAGGAATGTATTGCTACATAGCATTCAGAGTTTAGATTTAAATATGTGCTCACATAAACACAAACATGTAGGGGTTTTTTTTTTTTTTTGGTAGAAAATAACTATATACATGTCTTTCCTGCAAAGTTGGTGTAATTCAAATAACCGTTTGAACTTCCCATTTGTAATTCCTCTCTGTGGCCACAGTGGGGCAGGCTTTCTCTTTTAAAGGACTCGGTCATGCACAGTTCAACTCTGGCCAAATGTATTTTTTGATACCTTGAGATTCATCAAATATGTTCACAAGCATAGTAAAAAAAAAAAAGCAAACTTATTTATTAAAAAACTTGCCTCGATGCTGTGATCAAATAAGTGCAATTAAATATAACATAAATAGAAAAGGCTGCTTCCTGGGGCATTCAAGCCTGTCTTTAAAATGTAAATGGTTTACTCCTTTAAAGATGAAAGAAAAATCTCCTGAAAGCATCATTTTCAGATGAATAAAATATCAAACCCAGGTTTTTTTTTTTTATCTATCTAGCTGCCTTGAAAATCATATATACTTATAAAATGTTAAAAATGGGTTTGGCAAATTTTGGCCAACTGAATATTTTTACAAAGACTAATTCTATTAATCTTTTACTACAATACATCTTTTAATGAATACGTAGGAACCCACAGGTGGAAGCAGAGAGCCCACCGCTACAAGTTGTCTTCTGACAACCGTGGGTATTGCCGTGGCATGCATGTGCTCACAGGCTTGCACACAGACACACACAGACACACAATAAGTGTTTTAAAAAGTCGTTAAAACACATGATAAAAACCTGAGCGGTGAAGGCCATCTCCTATCATCTGCATCCGCTCCCTATTCTTTTTTTCAACACGACCAGCAGTAATGGATTCTTTTGATTGAGCGCTATCTTCCCAAGGCATACTTTACCCCAAGGTTAGGAATAGCATCAAAATGAACAGACTTTAATCTTTTCAAAGAATTGGAACTAAAACCCAGATTGCAATTTCACTGCACATGTGAAATATGGCAATGGCCTCAGAATGAGGAAGTCCTTGCAAATGGGAGGCCACGCTTACAGCCGTTCTCATCAGCACCTTTCAGAGATGCAGGGAAATCAAAGCGCCTTCTCGCCTCCAGAAACGATCTTCCCAGAGGTAAGAATTTGGGGTGCATCTGAGCAGCTGCTGACGCTGCTAATGGCCAGAAGCCTCGAGCAGAGACCCTGTCTCCAGGGCTGTCAGCCAGTCCTTCCAAACACACTGAAGTCTATTTAGCAACAGAGAGAAACAAAACAAAACTATTCTGGCTGAAATGACGAAGGCCCCTTTAAGGCATTGATTTGACTGTACTTAGGCACATTGAAAAGAAAAAGTATGTTTTATATATATTAAATGAAATATCTAACTTTTTAAGAATGCCGTAAAATATTTCCATATGTACATTATATCAAAGTACTTTCCCTCAAGTTCAGTTGAAAGGAAACCCACAGAACATTAGGCCCATCAGAATAGATGTCTCCAGTCGTGGCTTTCAGATGCCATAATGCGCTTCTGCCCAGAACTAATCAAATACAGCTTGGCACTTCAACCTCCGTGTGTGTGTGTGTGTGTGTGTGTGTGTGTGTGTGTGTTTCCACAGTCCCTCACAAAGACACAGAATTTCGATGGTATCAGTTGACTTTTTGATTATTTCCAGTATGGTCACTTCCCTTTAATCATGACAGAGAGAACTCCTGACCACGCACGCTCAGGTTTGGACAGCAGAAGCCATTTCACAGAAATTCTCATTATCTCCTCCATAGCTATTGGTGAGATGACGGAGACAGAGAGAAGGTAAGAACCGTCTTCAGAATCGCCTAAAAGCGATGAAAATCTCCATCAAACAACTATGCATAGTCCTGTCTCTGTGTAAGGACAGCCCAAGATCCAGCTTGATGAGAATGTGTTAAAATGTCGGTTTTAGAGATTCTGATTGAGGGGATCTTTAGCCCAGGAGTCTGATTTTTTTTTTTTAAAGTTTTAGTTTTTTTGGTTTTCCGAGACAGGGTTTCTCTGTGTAGCCCTGGCTGTCCTGGAACTCACGCCTGAGACCAGGCTGGCCTGGAACTTAGAGATCTTCCCATCTCTGCCTCCTGAGTGCTGGCGTTAAAGCACTCAGCGCCCAGCTTGGAGTCTGATTACTTTTAATTGTGATGCTTCTTAATTTGGCCTTTGACAATTTCACGTGTCTGTCTACATTCAGTTTACTCCTGCCTTTGAGCCTCCCTCTCTCCCTCGCACCAGTTAGCCCCCCTCTTCCCTACAAGTCCCCTCTTCATATCCATGTTATCTGTTTCGTGTAGTGACCGCAGAGTTTAACCAGGGTCTATGGACTATGGGTTTGGAACTGTCCATGACTCTTCCTCCTCCAGAATCCACCAACAGTTCAGCAGGGAGGGGTAGGGCTCCATAAGTCCTTCCAGGATTAGTGGACACCCAGCCTTATGCAGGCCTAGGGAAGAGCACTCACCTGCTGTGGAATCATGATGGTAACGGCGGCTCTTATGCCACACAGATAACTTTTCACAACCCCCTCCCTCTCTTCTCTCTCTCTCTCCCTTCCTCCTTCTCTTCCTTCCTTCCTTTCTTTCTTTTTCCTTCCTTCCTTTTCTTTCTTTTTGCTTGCTTGCTTGCTTCCTTCCTTCCTTCCTTCCTTTCTCTTTCCATCCCTTCTTCCCTGAGCCTTAGATGGGAGGATATAGATGTATCTTGTTCAACCATCTCTTAAGGGATTTTCTAAAGTCAATCTCCCAAGCGTAAAACTGTGGACTACATAGTCAAGCTCACATTTATGAAATGGAAAAAGGAAGTTCAGGTGGTGGTCCTCCTGAACTTGGAACCCTGATGTCTATTTTTAAAGATTTTATTCATTTCCATTTTCTGAACATTTTGTCTATATGTATACATATGCTATGGAGGCTGGAAATGGGCATCGGATCCCCTGAAACTGGAGTTACAGACACTTGTTAGGCAGTGTGCGAGTGCTTACAACCGCTGGGCCATCTTTCATTTGTACTTCAACAGGCATGTTCATGCACACTCGTCCATCTTTTCTGTTGCCCATGTCCCTATGAACAGGCGGTGCCGGGCTTTGAACCGACTGACTTACCAGCCTCACTTGCTCTGCTCTACTCTAGCAGAGACTCAGCTCCCTCCCCACCACTAGGAATTGTAAAACTAGAAATGTAAACAGTCCTTAAGGCAGCACATGGGCTCGTACTCACATATGTTGTTGGCAGGCGTGTTCGGAGTTTAGGGTTTTCGGGAGAGATGGCAAAGGAACCAGGAAGCCAGAAGTTACATATATTAGCTACCAACTGATGGCAGGCATTCTCATGACAACCTTGGAAAAATTGTTTTTTCATGTAGGATTCCCGTAGAACACAGACTTGAAGTGACTTCTCGAGGCAGTATGAGCAAGCAAAGGGAGCCTGTGCTCTTTTTTTGTTTGTTTGTTTTTTTGAGACAGTGTTTCTCTGTGGCCTTGGAGCCTGTCCTGGAACTAGCTCTTGTAGACCAGGATGGACTTGAACTCACAGAGATCTGCCTGCCTCTGCCTCCCGAGTGTTGGGATTAAAGGCGTGCGCCACCACTGCCCGGCGGGAGCCTGTGTTCTATCCACTGCACCATGACCCGCACCTGAGTGCATGGAAGCAGAGCACCGTAGGGACTCAGGGACCTAGGAGAGAAGGGAGGCTTCGCCTACTTCAGACCCCCCCCCCCCCGCCCCCGGACCCTGCAGAGGTGCTAACACAGTGCCTAGCACACACACACACACAGTCCACAGTCAATGTTTGCTGAATGAATGAAAGCGAGTACTTCAGTCAAATTCAGTCATCAAAGGACCTTTCTAAATCTTAATGGACTTAAAACCCTTTGATGTTTTCCAATCGCCAACCGTAGAGGTTCACAAACTTGTAGAAAAGCAAAAAAAAAAAAAAAAAAAAAAAAAAACTCTTGGCAAAACATGGTAGATGTTTGTATTATGCTACAAACAAATTTATCATTAATCAGACTCTGTGCAAACAGTATCTAGCACCAAAGAATTTTTTAAAATGCAAATCAGCAAGTTTACCCACACATTTACATTTTTATTTTGTTTGTTTTATTTGGGAATCTCAGATTACCTGTCAAGAGATCAAAGTTGTAGGGACTATTACCTTTTCCCCACATGTTAGATTTCTCCAGATTAATGTTTAGGAAAAGAAAAAAAAAACATAATCTCCCCCAGTTTAAAATAGTGGTTGCAGTCTTAGAAATTTAAGTATTTATTAAAACCATTATGAAAATTCTTTGTGTGCCTTTATTTACATAGCGTCTACCAAGGCCTGGATAATAAATGGCATCCATAGAAAGCTCATTGGGTGTTGGAAAGCCATGGACTCAGGACAATTTGGCTAGCAGGACTGACCTATACATTCTATCAGTGTCCAGCAAAGTCCCCAATGTGTCACAGGTGCTATCCTAGCTGGACCCACTGGCTAAGCTAATCTGTCATGAGCTAGACCTGAACTCCCAGGGGTTACCGGCACTCTGCATCAAGGCTTGGAGCCCCTTACAGTGCTTGGAACACAGCAGACACCCAATTCACCACCAAGTCCGTAAAATTTATCAGGGGCTGCACAAATGGGAGGCTGGAAATCACTACCCCACACAGCCAGGACGAGGGGCTTACCCAAGCAGGCAGAAACAGTGGCCGAACCAACACTCTTTTCCAGGCCTTCGAGCTTCGAGTAAACACTGTCTCCATTCTAGCTGAGTCCTTCAGGTGGGTTACCTACTTTCTTTGCCAGGTTATCTTAAGATAGGCCAAGGGGCCCTGGAGGATCATCAGTTTTAAAGAAAGCAATTTCTAGATTTTCAAATTCCACAAAGGGTCTCTGAAAACTGGTCTCCCCCAAGAAGATGGCGTTGTTAATTCTTTTTCCCATCCCATCTTTCGCGACTGTTCCACTTTCCTTCCATTTTCCAGAAGAAAGGAAACCACAGAGTCATCTGATGGTCCGTGGTGAATTGGCTGGAGACACACAGCTTGAGGGCAGCGCATGAATAACTTTGCATCTAGGATCAGCACAGCTGCTTCCAGGCAATGTGGCACTGGTGGCTTCCCATCCCCTCGGGAGCCAGGAACCCAGGCCTGCCTTGACATCTGCAGGACTCAGAGCAAGGAAATACAGGACAACACCTTCGGTCAAATACTTACATAAATCATGCCAACGAGCGGTTCACAAAGACAAGTTCCAGCCTACCACTTGGACATAGGTGTTGAAGGTGGGTCTGACATTAGACTTCTAACAGGGAATCCTAAGGACCAATACAATCCAGCAACCTATGACCTCATTTTTACTGCTCTCTGCCTCCAGTTCAGCCATGTGACGCCATCTTGTTCCCAGCAGTTCTCTGCTAGAAGTGCAGCTCCTCCCTTGCGCTCAGCAGGTTGCGTGCGTCCTTCCCGGGCAGACCCCCTTAAACAGCAACTCCATGCCCGCACCTTTTGTTCCACGCGTCCTTTACCGGCTTCGTTTTTCTTCACAGCATTTGTGGGTTGTAGTATGTATTTTATTTATCCCACCTTCTCATTCAATGTCAATCCTCAATGGCATGAAATCTCTGCTAAGCAGATTTTTGTCTATGCTGTTAATCCACAATCATTTATATTTTTTGTTTGTTTTTGTTTTTCAAGATAGGGTTTCTCTCTGTTGCTTTGGAGCCTGTCCTGGAACTTAGACCAGGCTGACCTTGAACTCACAGAGATCTTCCTGCTTCTGCCACCCAAGCGCTGGGATTAAAGGTGTGCGCCACCACCCGCCCGGCTCATTTATAATTCCTGAATGATTGTGAAGAAAGAAAAAGCTACTGGTAGAGCTTGTCTTTACCTGTCTGACACAGAAGAGAAACAATAGGCACCACAGCAGGCTATCCTGGCTCACACTAGGATCCTTCGAATTCACAAAAGATGAAGAGAGATTATACTTTTCATTTAAAATCCCCACCACTGTTACCAACTCAAACTGCAAAGAAATGGGTCACTCTGAGGAGTTCCTTGAGACTGAAGCAGAAAGAACCCAGTCCAGGAGGCAGGGATTCTTTCCTCTGTCCATGGGACCAGGGTGGGTAAGACCCAGTGGCTCTCTTCTTCTCCCGTCTGTGAAAGTTACTGAAGAGGAAAAGACTTCCAACACGCAATCATGCCAGCTAACAATCTATGGAAGGAAATGCCATGGTGGTATGTCTGGAAAAAGGGAATAATATACAACTGTCCATTTCTATCTTTTAAAAACAGCCAGTACGGCCGTGCCCTTAATCCCAGCACTCAGGAGGCAGAGGAGGTGGACGTTTGTGAGTTTGAGGCCAGGCTGATAGAGTGAGTTCCGGGACAGCCAGGGCCTGTGAAACCTTGTCTGGAAAACACACAAAAAATTAAACACTATGTAGCTTTATTCGATCTAATAAAAGTTTGGTGGAACGGTTTACTTTAAAATTGTTCAAACATTCGCTCTGCTGTGAAGAGTCACCATGACCACAGCAACTCATAAGGAAGACACTTAATTGGGGGTGGCTCCCTTACAGTTTCAGGGTTCAGATCATGAAGGGGAGCATGGTGGCGTGCAGGTAGACATGGTGCTGGAGCTGAGATTGCTACATCTTGCAGGCAACAGGAAGTTGACTGACAATGAGGGAAACTTGAGCAAAAGAGACCTCAGAGCCCGCCCCCACAGGAAGCCTTGGACAGACTTCCTCCAACAAGGCCACATCTCCTAATAGTGCCACTGCCTTTGGGGCCATCGTCTTTCAAGCTGCCACCGTGTGCATTGCCTCTGGAACTGGAGTTACAGACAGTTGTGAGCTGCTATGTGGGTGCTGGGAATTGAACCCGAGTCCCCTGGAAGAGCAGCCATTGCTCTTAACCGCCGAGCCATCTCTCTAGCCCACAATTTAAAATCCTAATGAGAAGTTTTAGATGATAACCTAGTCATCTGCCGCGATCTAAATACTTTTCAAAAATGTTGTGAGGAGTCCGCAAGCCAAAGAAGTGCTGGTCATTGCACTGTACCCGTTTTAGTGACGTGTACTCTAAAGACTACTGAAAAGCTAAGTAGGCTGAAAGCAAGACGTCCTTTCATTTCTACTGTCCCCTGACTGATGAGATCTAAAAAGGCAACAATTGCTGAAATCAATCATGCAGTTGCTATGACAATCATGTCAGACAGTAGCTATGACTAGAAGTAGGATCACAGAGTTATGGGGCCCACAAACTGTGACCCATGGGCTAATCTGACACGTTTTTGCTAATAAAGATTTATTGGAACACAGCGATGCCAATTCATTTGTGCATTGTCTATGGCTACTTTCACTCTACAATGGAAGAGTTGAAATGTATGATAGACACCATATGCCCGACAGTCTTTGCATGACTAACACGCCAATGCAGTAAATATCTGAATTTTCTTCAAGTCCATTTGTTCTTTGGGCATGTCAAACTGTAAGCTTATTTCCAAGCCTAAAGAGAGTTGAGAGAGCAGAGCCCTCAGGCTGTTTGCAAGGCCAAGGAATACAGAAGTGGGAAGAGTAGCAGGGGAATTCAGTCAATACATTTGATCCTTTCCCTCCTTAATAGTGTAGGAGGCCACTGTAGAAATTACCTAGGGCTTTTTGTAATTTAAATATTCCCTAACGCAAAGGAGAGTTTTTGTCCTTGCTAAAATAAGCAGTATAGCAAGGTTTTCTCTCATTGATCTCCTTTGGGATGGAAAAAGCATTACAGATGTGGCCCTTTATTAAACTCTGTATGGCGACGGGCATGTTTCTTCTTAGTAACTGGGAATGTTCACACATTTCAGGCGTGGGGCTGTAAACACAGAAAGAATAGCATTGCACTGAATTAACTGTATCTCTATGCAAGTTGTTCGAGTCCTGGTATTTGCCTAGGTCAGTTCCTTTGTCTGGATGTTGTGCTCACAGCTAGTAACTACTTATTCTTACCTTGAACTTACATATCAATTCCTTAGAAAAGCCTAGTTTACCTGTCCATTGAACTCCTTAGTTACACAGCAGGGAGGGCCTTTCCCTTCATTCTTGCATGTGTGTGCGAGCGAGAGCGAGAGAGCTGCACACTACATTTAACATGGGCCACCAGCTACTGTGCTAGTATTTACCCAGCAGCACGTAGCAGTTCTTAGGTGTCAGCTGAGCGAGAGCACTCAGGCCAGTTACAAAGTGGGAACTATTTGTACAATCCCTCATGCTCACCAGATTGACACAAGAAAGCCTGCTATGGTTGGCAGCTGGGATCTGGGAAGATCAAAAGCAGTTTTTGATTCAATATCGTAAATCTTTTTTTCTTCTTGTTTTTCTTAACAGTCCTGGCTGTCCTAAAACTCTCTTTGTAGACCAGGCTGCCCTCAAACTCAGAGATCCACCTGCCTCTGCCTCCTGAGTGCTGGGATTAAAGGCGCGCGCCACCACCGCCCAATATCATACTGTAAATCTTAACTTGGGAAGCATTACAGGCTGAGGTACCTATGCGTCCTTAATATGTGTGTGTTCAATAGACTTCCAAAGGGACGGTCGGGATCTGGGTCACAGAGACTGGATGAGCCTCTGACTAGAAACAGACGGTGAGAAGATAGCCATTACCCAGCCAGGAAGAGTATTCCTAGATGCCGAATCTGCCACCACCCTGGACTTCTTAGGCTTAACTTCGAGAAGCAGATGTTTGTTGCTTAAATTACCCAGTATGTGGTAACTTCTTCCAGCAGCCCAAACCAAATAAGAATTAAAACTCATGAAAATGTGAACTTTTGTATTCCCGACTTACAAAACAATTTTCATTGTTTAAAGAGAACTGAGACTTATTGTCCCCTACATTTAGACACACAGAACTAGATTCAAGAAATGATTTGGGATTTTTTTCAAAACTAGCCAGGCATGCTGGTGTACACCTTTAATCCCAGTGCTTAGGGGGTAGATGCAGGATGATCTCTGTGAGTTTGAGGCCAGCCTGGTCTACATACTGAGTTTGGGAATAGCCAGGGCTATATAGTGAGACCCTGTCTCAACAAAACAAAATAGCCCTCCCCCCTTCAAAAAAAAACCCAGAAAAAAACGAAACCTAGAGATTTACAGAATCAAGTTATTAATAACTATTTACAACCTTTTAAAAGGGCATATATTTTTCATGTAAGTACCAAAGAAACAGAGCATCCAAGCACATCCTCTGTAAACTGGTAGTGGACCCGGTGATAGTGGGGTATGCCATGCTCCCCACCCAGCTCTCCAGGGCTGTGGGATGTGCCATTGTCCAGGTCTACATACTCACACTGTATTTCAGAGCTGCAGAAACAGAGACACACAACTGCTTCCTCAAGCCAAGATGAGATAGTGATGACGCCAATCACACTAGAGATTGCACACTAGAGAAAAACTAACATTCAGGATGAAGCACCATCTTAACCCACAGACTGTGACTGACTTCAGTTGGAAAGCGCAGCTGCTCTTGCAGGTCGCCATCGTCCAGCTAATCAGTAGGCGGAAAGCGGCATGTTATTAATATTTAGCTGCTGAAAACAACCTTGATTTGCTTAAACAGATGGAGACTTTTCTGCTTCTAAGGGTAAAAGACCCCCTCAACTTTCTGATGGAATTTATAAGCAATTCAACGGAAGGAGAAATACTAGACTATGAAAAGAAAACCACTGACTACATTCACATGTCCTCTTAGGGGCCTGTCAAGACTGCTTTGTCACACGCAGAACTGGATTCAATAAAAACTTGATTTCCCACCCCCACTTCTCCACCCCCGCCAAATGAAACAGCAGTTAAACCACTTGGATGGCATTGGTACTACATTTACACCGCAATATCTTACATATGGTATTTCAAGTGAGAAAGATAAATATGTGTGAATATTCAGATTTTAAGAGAAAACTGCAACTAGTTTGGATTTTCTAGAAGGAATATTTAAATTATGGCCATATCAAAACACTAACACGCATTTCAACAGTTATCTCAGGAGTTCTGCGTGGAAAAGAACTGAAAATTTACATACATACTATGCTTTCAATATTTTTTTTTTGTTTGTTTGTTTTTTGTTTTTCAAGACAGGCTTTCTCTGTAGCTTTGGAGCCTGTCCTGGAACTAGCTCTTGTAGACCAGGCTGACCTCGAACTCACAGAGATCCGCCTGCCTCTGCCTCCCAAGTGCTGGGATTAAAGGCGTGCGCCACTACTGCCCGGCGCTTTCAATTTTTCATTATCTTTTTTGCCTTACAAACAGAATGGATGGGTAAAAATCCACTATTAAAATTCTAAGAACTGAAATAAGAGGTTTATTTATTTATTTCCAGAGCCAGGAGCATGATTAATCCTTTAAGCCAGGTGCATGCCTTTAATGCCAGCATTTAGGAGGCAGAGGTAGGTGGATCTCTGTGAGTTCAAGGCCAGCCTGGTACACAGGGGAAGGGGGAAGAGTTCCCGTTTTGAAGTATAAATACCTTTAATTTAGAAAAGGTGAAGTGAATTACTTGTAAACTATGTGTTTTAATGCAGTAACTTACTCAAAGCTGTTAACCCATTTATTTATTTGGCTGGACCTTGACAGGATCCACTAAGTTAAGAGTTGGTACTGCTCAGTTTGATTTCCAGCACCCACCTCGTAACTCCAATGCTTCTGCCCTCTGAGGGCACCTAAACGTACATGTACATACTCCCTCCCCAACCAACTTATTAAAAATAAAATAAATTTTTAGGGGCTGGAGAGATGGCTCCGTGGTTAAGAGCACTGACTGCTCTTCTAAAGGACCTGGGTTCAATTCCCAGCATCCATATGGCAGCTCACAACTGTCTGAAGATCCAGTAGCAGGGGATCTGACACCTTCGCACCAATGCACATAAAATAAAGTTAAATAAACCATAAAAAATATTATATGGTTTAAATATTAAAAAATAAAATAAATTTTTAAAAAGCCTGTGTTCAGTCACGGTGCTCAACCTAACATGGACAGTAAGCAAACTGAGGATTTCCTTTTTAGTGTTTATGAACTTTGGGTGTCAATCTTTTTAACCCATTACAAAGCGCTGTGCTAAGACACTAAGGCCAACGCCATAGGACAGCACTTTGGTGCAGTACAACCCACTAATGTCAAGGGGAGGAGTTAAAACGGAGGCCAAGGCATTCGATTCCCATTTAAATTATCTCGTGTGCACTTCCAATACTGATTATTATCTGCTGTTGTCCACAATAGGAGACAGGGTCACTTAATGTGGAGCCTGTTTTAGCCACACTGGCTGGCCATAGCCTCTGGCATCTTTCTCCTGCATCCATGACTGGGGCTACAAAAATCAGATCGTCTGGCTTTTCCTGCTGCTAGGGCTTCTAACTCAGGCCAGGCCTACAGTTTGTTATTCTGAGACCTCTCAAACCATGAAATGTTCTGACACAAGGTAACTGCTCTTAGAACCGGTACTTGGGGCATCTGAAGGATCTCAGTTATCTGTAACATTGGTAGTAATGAACCCTCTGCTTTCATTCAAGGCACTCAGATCCAGATCACCCCCAAACTGCTTTAGAGTTCTTGCTATGTAACTCAGGCTGTCCTCAAACTCACCAATTCCTGAGTAGGAATGTATACACAGCCCATCACATTTTAGATAAGACATCATCTCCAAATACTCCAGCAAAGGTATCTTATGTTCCCATTATTTGAGATGGTGAGAACGTGTCAGGGAAAACGGTGGTCAGCAAGGATTCTCTTAGACTCTTCT
>PVIU01021920.1:0-30506 GCA_004026605.1 Ondatra zibethicus
GGGATGGGGGTGGGCCTTGGACTTCCAACAGGGCAGGGCACCATGCCCTCTTTCAAGGAAGAAGGGGGAGGGAGGAGGGGTGGGGGGTAGTGGGAGGGGACCGGGAGAAGGGGAAGAAAGGAAAAAAAATTTTTTTATCTTTAATTATGTTCTTGAATGGAAAAAATAAAACAAAACAATGTATGGAAAAAAAAATAAATAAATTGGGATTAACACAGAGACCCCCCAAAAAAAATCATCCATTATGATCAAGTAGGCTTCATCCCAGAGATGCAGGGCTGTAATCCATCATATAAATAAACTGAAAGAAAAACCCATACGATCATTTAACTAAATGCTGAAATAGCATTTGACAAAATTCAACACCCCTTTATGATAAAGGTCTTGGAGAGATCAGGGATACAAGGAAGATATCTAAACATAATAAAGGCCATTGACAGCAAGCCGACAGCTAACATCAAATTAAATGGAGAGAAACTGAAAGTGATTCCACTAAAATCAGGAACAAGACAAGGCTGTCCACTCTCTGCAGATCTCTTCAATATAGTGCTTGAAGTTCTAGCAATAGAAATAACACAACATAAGGAGATCAAGGGGATTCAAATTGGAAAGGAAGAAGTCAAACTTTCGTTATTTGCAGATGATATGATAGTGTACATAAGTGACCCCAAAAACTCTACCAAAGAACTCCAACATCAGATAAATACCTTCAGTAATATGGTAGAATACAAGATCAACTCAAAAAATCAGTAGCCTCATATACACAAAGGATAAAGAAGCTGAGAGGGAAATCAGAGAAACATCACCTTTCACGATAGCCACAAATAGCATAAAGTATCTTGGGGTAACACTAACCAAGGAATTTAAAGATCTATTTGACAAGAACTTTAAGGCTTTGAAGAAAGAACCTGAAGAGGATATCAGAAAATGGAAGGATCTCCCATGCTCCTTAATTGGTAGGATCAATGTAGTTAAATGGCAATTCTACCGAAGGCAATCTATAGATTCAGTGCAATCCCCATCAAAATCCCAACTGCTGTGGGAGCTCTTTCCACTCCTTCAGCCAATAGCCTTTAAGATACCAGCCCAATGGGGCATGGTCTATTTCATTTTAAAAAGTTGTGGGAGCCCTCCGGCTTTCTCTCTTGCTCCTGGCTCCTGTTCCAACTGCTAGACTCTCTGTTTCTTGTTTGGAAACGAGAGGACTGTGGTATAGGATGGTGTTCTGTAAGTTTTTCCCCTCCAATAAATAATCCCTTTTAATCCAAACTGGTGTGGGGATTGTTTTGTGGCTTTATCTGGCACCTCAACGTTTGGTTTTAGAACCACCCCCCACTCCCCCATCCCTCGGTTAGGCTGCCTGCTGTGGTCTAGGCTGCCTGCTGCAGGCTCAGTGGCAAGCCCTCCCAGCCACAGACTGTGCGTGGAGTCAGCAGTTAAAAACTCCACACCTCCTAGGATCCACGCTGCCTGCCTTGTTTGCTAAGTGGTTTTTAAATCCTCCTTACAGCCTAGGGCTTAAGCAACATGAGACAGGTTGACCTTTATCCCAGCCAAGGCAGCATAGGAAGGGTTGACCAGCAGGTGTGTCACGACCCCTCCATTGGGTGGGAGCTTCAATCCCCAGTGGAGCGGCAGGCAGGTGCCTGGGGCTAGCCGCGCAGTTTGCTAGCCGCTGAAAGCTTCTGGGTTTCTGTTCCCTGTACCCATGCTTTGGATTTCTTGTTCTGTGTATGGAATTGATTTCACTACATTGAACTTCTTGAGACTCATTTTTCTCCCAATTTCTTAACAAATATCCTGACACCTTTCCATTGATTCCAGTCGTGACTCGGAAACAGCGTCATCTGCTGGTTAACAGGTAAAATGGCAGGTTTTGTTTTTAATGGGACTCTAGCTGCGATTTTTACTGCCACTATGGAAGAAATCACACGAGGCCTCTATGACCTTGGAGGTACCTCAATTTACTGGTTATTAGGTCTCAGTTTTCTTCTCCATATTATATCATTATGGAAGTATATTGCATTAATTGATAGGATTAATACCATGATAGGCAAAATTGAATCCTTATCTAAGGGTACTAGGAACTTACCTGAGAGGGTCCAGGCTGTTGAATTTGACTTTCAGAAGTTATCACAGAGTTTTGATAAGGTAACAGACAGAATATACCTCCAGGATGGCAACTTACATGATATCCAGGGGCAGTTCAAGGAGGAGATGTTATCTTTGAAAGGAAACATTAAGACCTTGGAATCACAGGTGCAGAATGGGAACCAGAAAATTGATGCCGTAGGGAAATCACTAGAAACCTTTACAAGACAGGCGATTCAGACCTTATGTGAGACAGCGATTAAGAGATTTGAAATGATTGAAGAAATTATCGGAGATGATGAACTGAATGAGAAGACACAAGGGTAGGATACAATGCCACCACCAGCTGTCAGAACTGGTTTACCCAGGGTTTTAGCGACATACCCTGTAATTTATTCTGACAAAGCATCAACTTCTAAAGGCTCAAAGAGAGCGAAAGAAGCTAGATGGACGCCAGTAGGAATGAACTGCCTGAAGGAAATTAAGCAAGCCATCATTAATTATGGCTTGCACTCTACCTTTGTTAAGGAAATGATAAGAACTTTGGCTTCTAATGTCAGTGCTATATCCGATGATTTTTCCCAATTGGCATCAGCGGTGTTAGAAGACGGACCTTCCTTGATGTTTGGAGTTTATTTCAGAGACGAATCTAAACATATGGAACAGCAAGGAAGGGCAAAATGTGTGGAGGTTTCCCAGGATCAAATTCTTGGCTTATGCTGATCCACAGGTCCAAGCTCTTTATGATGAAGAAGTATTGTCCCTATGCCACAAAGCAGCTTTGAACACCTGGGATAGGATACCAGAACTGGGAAAAAAAGGTAGAGTCATATACCAGGGTTAGGCAGGGATAGGGAGAACCCTATACTGACTTTTTGCAAAGATTAATTAAGGCTCTGAACATAGGAGTAACAGACCCAGAAGCTAAACGACTAATTCTTGAATCGCTGGCTTTGGAAAATGCAAATTTAGAATGCAAAAAGATAATTGGGCCTTTAAAGTCTAGATCAGCACCTATAGATGAATGGATCCAACATACCATGAATTTTCAGACCTTTAATTATGATGACAAATCTTGGGTAGGAGAAGCGATTTCCAAAGCGATGAGGGGACATCAACCTTCCAAATGTTTTAATTATGGTAAATTAGGACACCTAAAAAGGGATTGAGGGCAAGGAATTTCTAGGAATAACACTTCATCTGGAAATGGCAGGAATAGGAAACCTCAGCTTTCACGTATATGTAGGAGGTATGGTAAAGGAAGACACTGGACCAATGAATGCAGATCAACAACAGACAGACAAGGCAACCTGATACCATTGGGAAACTCCCTGAGGGGCCTCTTGCAGGCCCCCAAGCCAAAAGTGGCTCAGTCATTCCCAGTAACTGTGGAGGACATGTCACACCAGGAAAATTAAAAACTCTAGAAGCTTCTGTGCAAGATCATAAGGTTCTGAATGATGGCTCAAATTTGGAGGATAAGTCAGAAATTCAATTACGAAATAAGAAGCATATATTTTGGCACAAACCTCTATAAATGATCAGAGACCAAAGCTGAGAGTACGTATAAATGGAATTGTGATTGTTGGCTTGATAGACACAGGAGCAGATGTGAGTATCATCACTCCAGAATCTTGGCATCCAAATTGGCCTCTTCAAGAGGCAGATGTTCAGTTACTAGGAATTGGAACCATATCTCGAGTTAAACAAAGCATGAGATGAGTTAACTGTATTGGGCTAAGGCGATATGTAGCTGATATTGCAATAAATTTATGGGGCTGTGACCTGCTACAGCAATGGAATACCCAGATTAACATTCCTGCAGTCCCAGGAACTCAAAATTCTGGGAAGGATGTAAAAGGTACTATGCACGATGGTCACCAGCCATTCAGGCTGTACAGGAACATAAAGCAACTAACAACCTTTTAGAGGTGCCAATAGCCCTACCTTTACAATGGCTAACTAAGAAGCCAATATGGATTAAGCAATGGCCTTTAGCTGAAGATAAATTGCAGGGTTTAGAACAATTGGTACAGGAGCAATTAGATGCTTGGTGTATCGAGGAGTCAACTAGCCCTTGGAATTCTCCTGTGTTTGTTGTATAAAAGAAATCTGGCAAATGGAGAATGGTAACAGATCTAAGGGCTGTCAACAAGGTAATCAACCTCTGGGCCCTCTACAGTCTGGAATTCCTCTGCCTTCTCTGTTACCCAAAGATGGCCTCTTGTAGTTATTGATTTAAAGGATTGATTCTTTACTATGCCTTTACAAGAGAAGGATAGAGAAAAATTTGCCTTCACAGTGCCTACCTATAATAACTCTCAGCCTACCAGGAGATACCAGTAGACTGTCCTCCCACAGGGAATGCTCAATAGCCCAGACTGTGTCAATACTTTGTAAGTCAGCCATTAGAAATAATACGTAAGCAATTCCCTAAGTCTATAATTTACCATTACATGGATGACATTTTGCTATCCGATTCAAACAAAGACACTTTAGAAAGAATGTTTGAGGAAATAAAGATAATTTTGCCTAAAGGGGGATTACAAATTGCTCCTGAAAAGATTCAAAGAGGAGATTCTGTTAATTACCTAGGTTGCAGAATAGACTTACAGAAAATTAGGACACAAAGGCACAAATTAGGAGAGACCAGTTATGGACTCTTAATGACTTTCAAAGATTGTTAGGAGACATTTTCAGTCTATGACTGGCTGTTGGGACAACACCTGATTTAATAATTCATTTAAACAAAACCTTAGATAGTGATAAAGATTTGAATAGTCCCTGAGAATTAACAGCTGAAACAGAAAAGGAACTGACAATGATTAAAGAAAAACTACAGGAGTCACATGTGGATAGGGTGAATCCAAATCTTAGTTGTATTCTATTTGTATTGCCTTCCAGAATTTCTCCTACAGGAATTTTAATGCAGAGGGAAGATATTATTTTAGGATCTTTTTGCCACACAAACCAAGTAAAAAATTAAAAACTTATGTGGAAAAGGTCTCTGAATTAATTATAAAAGCTAAACTGAGACTTCATCAACTAGCAGGTATAGGCCCAGCAGAAATTATAGTGCCTTTCACTACTGATGAAATAAAAAGGTTATGGGAAGACAATGAACCATGGCAAAGAGCTTGTGCTAATTTTTGGGGAGAAATTAATAGCAACTATCCCAAAAGCAGTAGACTTAACCTTATTAAAGAACTTCTTCGATTCTTCCTTGAATTGTACATGATGCACCAATAACTGGAGCCCATACATTTTATACTGATGCTAATAAATCAGGGAAGGCAGGTTACAAATCAGACAAATTGAGTAAAGTGGAACAAAGCCCTTATACTTCTGTCCAGAAGGCAGAATTATATGCCATTCTTATGCTACTAAGGGAGTTTAAAGAGCCTCTTAATATAGTCACTGATTCACAATATGCAGAAAGAGTTATCTTGCATATTGAAACCGCTGAATTTATACCAGATGATACAGAATTGACTTCATTGTTTATACAGGTACAAGACATAATCAGGAATAGGCTTTTTCTGATGTACATAACACACATCCGATCCCATATGGGTCTGCCAGGTCCTCTAGCACAAGGTAAGGCAGAAATTGATCAATTATTGGTTGGAAGCATGTTGCAGGGCTCAGAATTACATAAAAATATCACGTCAATAGCAAAGGTTTAAAGAAAGAGTTTCCATTACAAGGCAACAAGCTAAGGAGATTATAAAGAGATGCCCTACTTGTTCTTTATATAACCAAACACTGCTACCTGCAGGGACTAACCTGAAGGGTACTCAAAGGAATGAAATCTGGCAGATGGATGTGTTCCACTTTGCAGAATTTGGAAAATTAAAATATGTACATCACACCACTGACACTTATTCAGGCTTTCAATGGGCAACTGCTTTAAACTCAGAAAAAGCTGATTCAGTAATCACACATTTATTAGAAGTTATGGCCATCATGGGTATACCTGCACAAATAAAAACAGATAGTGGTCCAGCTTATGTCTCTAGGAAAATAAAACGGTTTTTTGCTTATTATAATATTAAGCATGTTACAGGTATACCATACAATCCTACAGGTCAAGCAGTCATAGAAAGTTCAAATTGAACTATAAAGGATATGTTAAACTAACAGAAAGGGGTGGAAATGCCCCCAGAAATAGATTACATAATACCTTATTAACCTTGCATTTTCTTAACGCTAATGAGAAAGGAACAACAGCAGCAGAAAGACATTGGATAATGGAAAAATCTGCTGAAGTAAATCAACCAGTTTATTTCAAGGATGTGTTGACCTCTCAATGGAAGCCAGGAGATGTGCTACACTGGGGAAGTGGTGTGATGGAATATATACACAGTAGAGCACTACTCAGAGGTAAAAACAATGACATCTTGAATTTTGCACGCAAATGGATGGAAATAGAAAACGCTATCCTGAGTGAGGTAACCCAAACCCAAAAAGATGAACATGGTATGTACTCACTCATTAGTGGACCCTAGCCATAAAACAAAGGACACTAAGCTTATAGCTCACAAGCCCAGGGAAGCCAAATAGCAAGGTGAACCCAAAGAAAAACATATATAGATCCTCTTGGAAATTGGAAGCAAACAAGATTGCCAGGCAAAAGTTGGGAATACGGGAACAAGGAGAGAGGTGGGGGTACAGGGGGTAGGGGAAGGGGAGAGGGGGAAGGAGAAGGGAGAAGGGAAGGACTGGCGAGAGCTTGGGGGAGTGGGAGGGTGGAGATGGAGGAAACGTGGATATTGGAGAAGGGAATAAGATATCTACATTAAGGGAGTCATTTTAGGATGGGCAAGATACTTGGCTCTAGAGGAGAACCCAGGTGTCCACAGGGATGTCCCCAGCTAGGTCCTTGGGCAGCAGAGGAGAGGGTGCCGGAACTAGCATTGTCCCATAGTCACACTGATGAATATCTTGATCACCACCATAGAAATTTCATCCCATGGATGGAGATAGAGACAGAGACCCACATTCACATTAGAGCAATGGATTGAGCTCCCAAGGTCCAGTCGAAGAGCAGAAATGTTCAGGACCTCAGCTTAGGGAATGGTGCAGCCCACAGTGGATGGATCTTCTGGCCTCAGCTAACCTAATCAAGATCTTTCACAAGAATGCCCAGTTTCATCATCCGGGGTGTTCTAGAGCTCATCAGATTTACAACTGAGATTGACCAGCACGGTACCACAATATGGGAATGAACAAGAATATGCTCACCCGAGTTCTGTTCCTGGAAAATCTAATTTGATGTCTTTTCTGACTTGTGAAGTATGGTGGTGTTTTAAGAGTTCTTCAGTGAAGCGGAATCAGTGAGATGTGTTTCAACAGGTGGCCTGTATAGTCACCAAGGCTGGCAAGCTCAGAATCAGCAGTTCCAGCCTGAAGGCACCTG
The DNA here is from genome assembly GCA_004026605.1 of Ondatra zibethicus. Classification (NCBI taxonomy): domain Eukaryota; kingdom Metazoa; phylum Chordata; class Mammalia; order Rodentia; family Cricetidae; genus Ondatra; species Ondatra zibethicus. The sequence continues at coordinate 7,511 of PVIU01021920.1, forward strand.
CTGCCAGAGTCTCCTTGCATTTGAGGGACAGTTTTTGTTTGTTTGTTTGCTTTGTTTTTTTTCCAATTCCAGTCTTGCCTGTGACTGTGTTACTTTGAACATGGCCACTCTCCTCTGTTCATGTCTTTAGATGAGGAGACCCCCCCCCACACACACACATCCAAGACCACAAATTGAGATGTTAATCTCTTCCAAACACAGAAACACCCAGAATAATATTTGATCCATGTCTGGACACCATGACTCAGCCTAGTTGATACATAGAATTAGCCACTGTAGAAGGTTGTATGATTGAACATAAAGTATTCAGCAATTACTAACTTTGGCAAGAATGTCAGACAGAAACTAGTGTTAAAATGGCTGAGATGTCTCAGAGGTCACCAATCTTGACACCCTGAGCTCAATCCCTGAAACCCACACAGTAGAAGGAGAGAACAGAATCCTGAAAATTGTCCTTGGGTGTTCAGAAGGTGCCATGGCACTTAGACAACCGCACACATACCCCAAATAAATATATAAATGTTTAAAAATACTAAGAAAAACCAGGATCTATATCTGTTGCTATCAATGAAATGAGACATTTATTAAAATCTGAAATTTCTAAAAAAAAAAATGCCAAGACAGTGTAAGACGGTTCTGAAAAATTTCTTGCCTTTAAAAATAATCTGTCAGTTTTTCTAGGCCTTAGCCAACATTGGTTGCTTCAACATTGCAAATGTGACTTTGGGTGATTGCCCAGGTAGCCAGTTGTCTCTGTGATTTGTTGTATATTTTGGATGTTGTTTGATTGTGCTTCCTAATCACTCGGGTAATGTTATTTCCCTTCTCAGATCTTCAATGGGGTTGAAGACTACATAAATGTAGTTACTTTCCTCTCATGACTTGGCCAAGTAATTTATTATACAAAGACTTAAGCTAGTTAGAATAGGATATTTGTTTTTACTCTATATAACTTTGTAGTAGGTTTAGAATTTTCTTACTTAAACAAAAGGGGGAGGTGCTGTGGGAGCTCTTTCCGCTCCTTCAGCCAATAGCCTTTAAGACACCAGCCCACTGGGGCATGGACTATTTCATTTTAAAAAGTGGAGGCAGCCCTCTGGCTCCCTCTCTTGCTTCTGGCTCCCATTCATCTGCTAGACTCTCTGTTTCCCATTTGCTACAAGAGGACTGTGGTGTAGGACAGTGTTCTATAAGTTTTCCCCCTCCAATAAATAACCCCTTTTAATCCAAACTGGTGTGGGATTGTTTTGCAGCTTTACCCAACAAAATTCTTTACAGAATTGGGAGAACAATAATCAACTTTATATGGAAAAACAAAAAGCCCAGGATAGCCAAAACAATCCTATAGAATAAAGGACCTTCCGGAGGCATTACCATCCCTGACTTCAAACTCTATTACAGAGCTACAGTAAAGAAAACAGTTTGGTATTGGCATAAAAACAGAGATGTCAACCAATGGAATAGAATCAAAGACACAGATATTAATCCACAAATCTTTGAACACCTGATTTTCGACAAAGGAGCTAAAATTATACAATGGAAGAAAGAAAGCATCTTTAACAAATGGTGCTGGCGTAACTGTATGTCAACCTGTAGGAGAATGAAAATAGATCCATATGTATCACCATGCACAAACTCAAGTTCAAATGGATTAAAGACCTCAATATAAATCCTACCACACTGAACCTGATAAAAAAGAAAATGGAAGTAGCCTGCAACCCATGGGCACAGGAAACCACTTCCTACATATAACCCCAGTAGCACAGACAATAAAAGCAACAATGAATAAATGGGACCTCCTGAAACTGAGAAGCTTCTGTAAAGCAAAGGACACTGTCATTAAGACAAAATGGCAACCTACTGAATGGAAGAAGATCTTCACCAACCCCACATCAGACAAAGGACTGATCTCCAAAATATATAAAGAACTCAAAAACTAGACATTAAAATTCTAAATAACCCAATTAAAAAATAGGGAACTGAACTGAACAAAGAATTCTCGACAGAAGAAGTTCAAATTGCCAAAAGATACTTAAGGTCATGTTCAAATTCCTTAGCCATAAGGAAATCAAATCAAAACAACTTTGAGATACTTCTTACACCTGTCAGAATGGCTAAAATCAAAAACACCAATGATAGCCTATGCTGGAGAGGATGTGGAGTAAGGGGAACACTCATCCATTGCTGGTGGGAATGCAAACTTGTGCAACCACTTTGGAAAACAGTGTGGCGGTTTCTCAGAAACTTGGGAGTCAACCTACCTCAAGATCTAGCAATACCACTCTTGGGAATATACCCAAGAGATGCCCAATAATACTACAAAAGCATTTATTCAGCCATGTTCATAGCAGCATTATTTGTAATGACCAGAACCTGGAAACAACCTAGGTGCCCCTCAATGTAGGAATGAATAAAGAAAGTATGGAATATATACACAGTAGAGTACTATTCAGTAGTAAAAACCAATGACATCTTGAATTTTGCATGCAAATAGATGGAAATAGAAAATACTATACTGAGTGAGATAACCCAGACCCAAAAAGATGAATATGGTATGTACTCATTCATTAGTGGATTCTAGCCATAAACAAAGAACACTGAACCTAAAGTTCATGATTCTAGAGGAACTAAGTAATAAGGTGAACCCAAAGAAAAACACATATAGATCCTCCTGGAATTTGGAAGCAGACAAGATCTCCAGGAAAGAGTTGGGTGCATGGGGGTGGGGATTGGGTGGGTGGAAGGGGAGAGGAGGAGAGAGAAGGGAGAAGGGGAGTATTGGTGAAAGTTTGGGGGAGTGGGATGGTTGAGATTGAGGAAGGGTGGATATGGGAACAAGGAAGAAGATATCTTAATTAAGGCAGCCATTTTAGGGTTGGCAAGAGACTTGGCTCTAGAGGGGTTCCCAGGTGTCCACAGGGATGTCCCCAGCTAGGTCCTTTGGCAGTAGAGGAGATGGTTCCTCAACTGGCCTTGTCCCATAGTCACACTGATTAATATCTTGAATATCCTCATAGAACCTTCATCTGGTGATGGATGGAGATAAAGACAGAGACCCACATTGGAGCACTGGACTGAGCTCCCAAGTTCCAGTTGAAGAGCTGAAGGAAGAAGAAGATGAGCAAGGAAGTCAGGACCGCGAGGGGTTGGTTCACCCATTGACACAGTATGCCTGATCTAATGGGAGCTAACCAAAGCCTGATAGACTGGGACTGAATGAGCATCGGATCAAACCAGAGTCTCTGAATGTGTCTGACATTGGGGGCAGACTGAGAAGCCAATGATACTGGCACTGGGCTTAATCTCTCCTGCATGTACTAGCCTTTTGGTATCCTAGTCTGTTTGGATGCACATCTTCCTAGGCATGGAATGAAGGGGTAGGGCCTTTTACTTCCCACAGGGTAGGGTACCCTGCTCTCTCTTAGGACTGGAGGGGTAGTTGGGAGGGGGAGTGGGGGAGCGGGAGGAAAATGGGAGGCAGGGAAGGGAGTGGAAATTTTGAATGGTATTATTTATAAAGCAATAAAAATTTAAAAAAATTAAAAAAGATTTGTAGACTTATTAAAGATGGCTAAATATTTTATAAAATAACAAAATAAGCTCATGCAAACATAAATTCTGTAGTTTTCTGAGTTCCTGTAGATGTCTAGTTTTTATAGTTTTCTATGTAATGACCTGTAGGTTACAGATAATTAAATTATTCTGCAAATTAATGACCTCACAGAAAAAATTAATCATTTTTGATTTTGGGGTTGTTTGCCTCCATCTGCATATACATGCAAACTTGCTGTAAAATAAAATCAATTAAAACCATCTGATAATTCCATATATGCCTGATGAAAAGAATGATAGTTGGACTTGCTAAAACTTAACATTCCTTCAAAAAGAGGAAGCTAGGAATTGTCATTGAACTTTCACATTTGTATCTAATCACTCCTCCCAGATGGTTTATGCAATTAGACCCTAATGGCATGAGGCCTCAGGCTTTCTGGAGAAACTAGGGTTAAGTGTAATGGTAACGAGAATTTCAATCCCCAAGAGGACTGCGAGGCTTGTCCGAGAGAAATGTCCCAAATTCCAGAGGAGGGACATCCCTTTCCACATGTTAGGGGTCCAGTAGGGACAAAGGAGCATCCTGACAAACTCAAATCTGACTTTTATAGTACTAGTGTACAAATCAGACAACTCTGGCATGACCTTTATTCAGTAAAGTGGGAAAGAAGAAAGCAGCTGACAAGGTGGACTGGGAAAGGCTTTTTAGAAAAAGGAGGGAGAACGTATCTTAGAAAAGAAGGGCATGAGGTCATAGCCATCTAGAGATGCACAGACAGGCACCCAGGAGGTGTAGCAGGCTAGAGCATTCAGAGCGATCAAGATGCATGACTGGTGTCCAAGAGGTGTAGCAAACTGCAGGAGCCAGAGAGACAGTTACTGAGTAGATGAGGAGAGACAGAGATGAGTGGTTAGAGCAGGTGGATGGAAGAAGCAACTGAAGAGGCAGACTCTAGAATTTGGAGTTAAATAAGGTGGGTGGCAAAAATGAGAGGAAATAAATTATTTTTATTACATACACAGATATGCCACCCCTGTGATTTTGGCTCCATATTATTGGAAATGAGGACACATCCACTATTGGGTATGATTGAGGAAAAGGTTTTATTGTAGATATGAGGAAGAGCACAGTCAAAGGCATCTGGAACTGAAGCCAGTAAACAGTATGGAACCATGAGAAGTGAGAGAGACAGAGAGATGGGGTAAAAATGCAAGAGCAAGAGAAAAATGAGGGAAGAGTTGGGCAGAAGGAAACAGAGGAGAAGATCTTTGTGATCCACTGGCTGTCTCATCAGTTCAGAAAGGGAGACTGCAACAGGTGTTCTGCTACAGAGTTGGAGATGAGATTCAGGGGGTGGTTTCTGGAGAAGCAGAAGAAGTGAATATCTGCAGTCAGCCTACCTGATTCCATTGCAGGAGTGGCCTTTGGATAAACAGGGAGTACCTGATAGAGCTGGGGTATGACATAAAGAAACAAGTTTGGGAAGGGGAGTTGGGATGGGAAATTATGGAATGTACAGTAGATGGGTGCTAGTGCTCAGGAAAGGATGAGGCAAGTGTTCTATTGCAGAACTAGGAGTGAGACTGGAGAATTGAATTTGGAGGAAAGGAGAGAGTGATGAAGGTCATCAATTTGCTTGCCTATTTCCCTGGCCTGATCAGAGCTAGTGTTAAAAATCCATATTCCATGATAAAACCAAATTTAAACAATATTTATCTATAAATACAGCCCTACAGTATGTGATAAAAAGAATATCTCAATCTAAGGAGGTTAACTAAAATCATGAAAACATAGGGAATAAATAGTCTAAGACCAGAAAAACCAAGGAAGGGAAGTACATACAAACACACACACACACACACACACACACACACACACACACACACACACCTGCTAGCACAACTATCACCAATACCTACTACAACAATAAACTAACAGGTATAACATAATCATTGGACACTAAAATCTCACAGTATCAAGTCCCCAACAAAAATACACAGACTAATAGAATGGATGCAAAACTGGGAAAAACCCTTCTGCAGCATCTGAGAACCATAAATTAATGTCAATATATGTTATTATTTATTATATGTATATATATATTATTTCTGGATAAAGTGTTGGAAAGATATATTCTAATACATAGGCATTTCAATATCTGACAAAACAGACTTCAAAATAAAGCTAATCAGAAGAGATAGGTAGGACATTACATACTAACCAAAGATGACATTTCAAGTCTTAAAATCTATGCCCAAAACACATATCACACTATCACAGCTGAGACACACATTGACCCTCACATACTGATAATGGGAGTCCCAATATACCCCTCTCAACAAATTCCTGAACAAAAACATTAGCCTCCCTGTGAACACTGAATCTACATCTTTGAGGTCAGAATGTTTAACTGTTTCCTATATTTTAATTTAAGCATTATCTTAGATTTGCTAATTGAGAAATAAAAAGTTAATGACCAATAAGAAACATTAGATTACATATCTGTGAAGATTTCTAACTTTTGGTGGAACATGTTTGAGAATAATTTAGGAAGAAGTCAGGGAAGAGGCATCAAAAACTATTTATTTATGGCACATTCTGTCAGAGATTGGTATTGTTTTACAGGATAGCCAATGAGCCAATGAGCCATTTAGTCCATCTAGACATTGAGTACTTATTATATTTTAAAACTAAGTAGATCCTAACATATGCTAAAGATGTGTTACTACTAAAATAATTCTCGTGAAATTGATATATCAGTAGAAAGCATGCTATAGATGAATCAACATTTTAAAACTTAGAATATGGTTAAGCAGAATAAATGGAATTTATTATGAGTGGTATTTATTATTATTACTATTATTATTATGAGTGGTAAAGGTATCTTTAGTGAGGGTGGATGCTTTTAGCTTGGGAGGCTAGCAATGAAATTCCTATGGGGCAAGTAATATTTGAACAGGAAGCTGAGAAGAGCTTGTAAGTATGAAAAGTGGGCTAAAAACTGATAAATAGAAGATAACAAGTACACTGATGCTGATAATCTCTACAAATGAAATGCAAGTCAGGGTAGTTCAAGGAGAAAAATATGGAAGATGAATGAATAGCTGAATTCTATTCTTAAGTGAATAGAAGGAATTAATTTGTAAATAGTAAGAACCTAATATAACCATATTTATAAACATTCTATGTGTTGTAAAGACAATTTAGCTTTTGAAATTTATAAGCTAAAATAACTACCTGCATGGCAAGACTTGTCTACTGGTGCTATAGTGGCATAAATGTCATGGGAGTAACCAGACACTGACTGAATCTAAAGTTAACTCTACATGATAAAACCCACATCTAACAACATTATCAGGACCAAAACCTAAACTAAACAGGTCACAGGTGCTAGGAAATAACCTGCCACCATTATCCTGCTTGAAAGACAGCATCAAGCCAATTTGCAATGACTTCTAATTATACCTACAGATTATGTTTTCTCCCAACCTTTATTAGAGTAGCTTCGTTTTGCAGTAGATGATGAATAACACACAACTTGACAATGTGCAGAGAATTAGAGACCATGGAATTCTCATCTCTAAGCAGAATGTCTTTATCACACCTACTTCTCTTCAAGTTCAGAATCATTGTAAAAGAGTAGAAGGAAAGCTGGTAAGAGCCAGATGTGTTGGATGACTACAAAGACATGTTTTCAGAACACAACAGAATAGTTGTATATATGAACTGATGGTAGATTCAGTGTTTACAAGCTTAAAATAGACAAAATTCCATCTTGAGGAGGCAATTGGGCATGAAGTCCAATCCTAACTGAGGTATTATTAGCAACTGTTATCTGCCAGGAGAAGGAGAGTGCAGACCCAGGAGGCTAACCATGCATATAGGGAGGGCTACATACCTAAGCATATACAGACTATCCAGGTTAGATTTTGACAAAAAGAACATAGCATTGTGTGGGTAGGAGATGGATCTATAGGACTGAGAGGTGTTCGGGTGATGGTGTGAAAGTGACCAAAATAAATTATATAAGATTCTGAAAGACACATTTAAAAATACAAAAGAAGAGAAATGTAATAAAGCACACTAGCTATATATACTGGAAGAAATAGAAGATTAGGGCAAAAGGAGTAAAAAGAAAGCTAATAACCAAACTTGAGATCATGGTCACGTTGATCTTGGCTGATTGCCATTTTTTATACTAAGTTTTACAAAACAACCTGTCACTCTATGAAAATATTTTCTTACCAAGCTGTCTTGTCTGTCTGTCCAGAATGCTCTTAATCTCATTAGTCCTGAGGCTGTAGATGAGTGGGTTCAACATGGGGTTCGCCAACATGTAAAACATAGACAACGCCTTTTTCTGGTCCATGGAGTAGCTGGACTTGGGCATCACACCGATGAATGTGATGGTTCCATAGAACAGAGTGACTGCAGTGAGGTAGGAGGTGCAGCTAAAACTTTTAGTCATTTGGCTGAATGCTAAATTTTTACACTTTGAAGACAATGTTTCTGGCCTTGCTAATGGAGGGATGAATAAGGAATCATTGAAACATGGGGAATATCTGGAAATAGTAGAGGGAGGGAAAACTGTGGTTGGGAAATAAAATCCATTTTCAGTTAAAAAAAACAACTTAGTGTCATGACTAACCATTCTTAATAATTTGACTATGGAAATATAATGCAATTTCATAAGTTTATGCCCCATCTCTTACATGATTACCTGTGTCCATCTGACTTGTTTCTTCACCATGATTCATACATACAGTACATTTTCAAAGAATAAAGTATCTCCATTTACCAAAACTTCAAAAGCTTACCTCTTGAAATAAGAATTCATTTCAAAGTAGTAAGTCCAAAGGTGTTATGATTTTATAGCTGGAAAGCTGTCTTTTACTGTCATTGTCTGTTACTGAGGATAAGTCCCTCTGAGTCTCTGGATTCTTGTGTGAATTCAAATCACCAGGGATCATTACCTCATTCCCAGCAAGTACTGAGCAGTTCATTTCACATAAACACAATTAATTATCAAGAGGTCACCTGTCAATTTCAAGTGATCCCTTATTTTCTGGTCTAATTGATTCACCACTTTTATGTATATTATCCATTTTTAAAATTAATTCTTTTAATTTTCATATTATGATACATTGTATAATTTCTCATTCCCTACCCTTCTTCCAAATACTTCTATATCATATTCCTTGTTTTGTTTGAAATTCATGGCCACTTTTCCATTACATATATATATGAATATATATGAGTATATATATACTTATATGTATATATAAACATACACATATGTATATAAGCATATACATATACTTTATATGTGTATTCTTATATGTGCATATATAAAATATGTTTTATATATGTTCAGTATATAAAAACTTCCTGCTCAGTTAGTGTAATGTTATTTTATGTGTGTTTTCAGAGTTGACCATCTGATATTTGTCAACAAATTGATAAGTTAGTGGTGTAGGAGGTCCTTCTGTCTTTGTGTTGCTTTCATTGGTTAATAAAGAAACTGCTTTGGGCCCTTGATAGAGCAGAACTTAGGTAGGCAGAGGAAACAGAACTGAATTATAGGAGGAAGAAAGCAGAGTCAGAGAGACACCATGGACCCACAGCCAGAGGTTCTTGCACTCTCTCCTCTATTGTTTAGGGTCTTAGCTAGGGATTACTTGTGGATTACTGGTAGGGTACAGAACTAAACAGAGAATTCTCTATGGAAGAATCTCAAATGGCTGAAAGATACTTAAGGAAATGCTCAATATCCTCAGCCATCATAGAAATGCAAATTAACATGATTCTGAGACATCATCTTACACCAGTCAGAATGGCTAAGATCAAAACACCAATGATAGCTTATGCTGGAGAGGATGTGGAGTAAGGGGAACATTCCTCCATTGCTGGTTGGAATGCAAACTTGTACAGCCACTCTGGAAATCACTATGGCAGTTTCTCAGAAAACTGAGAATCAACCTACCATAAGACCCAGCAATATCACTCTTGAATATATGCCCAAAATGTGCTCAATGATACTACAAGGACATTTGTTCAACTATGTTCATAGCAGCATTATTTGTAATAGCCAAAAACTGGAGACAGCCTTGATGTTTCTCAACCGAAGAATGGATAAAGAAAATGTGGCACATTTACAAATTGGAGTACTACTACTCAGCTGTAAAAAGCAATGGCACCTTGAAATTTGTACGCAAATGGATGGAACTAGAAAATACCATCCTAAGTAAGGTAACCCAGACCCCGAGAACTTGGAGAACAAAATAGGCAAGAATTATTTGCAGTAACAAAAAGGAAAAGTCTACTTCAAAGATATATTACAATATGGGAGAGTGGGTGTAAATCTCAGAGGCGCTGACGTCAGCAGTTCAAAAATTAGGCAACAGGACCTCTCTCAACTTGCTGTGACATGCTATGTTCAAGCCCATGGGAAGTGAGGAAGGAATGAGTGGATGGGGATGAGTTAGATAGGAGTTGGTACAGAATGGTAGGAGAGGAGGGAAGGGAAGATGGGCAGTATGTAATATAAAGGAGAAATGTTAATAAGAAGCATTTGAAACTGTTAAAGAATTAATACATTCTCACAACAATCTGTGTTTACTATTTCTTATAGATGCTACCCCTGGGTTCATATCCCCATATACCTGTTCCTTAGTCATCTGTCTTTTGTGAACATTGACTATTCCACATCAGTTATACCTGATAGTATTAACTGTACATGTAACAGCCCCCCCTTTACATATATGTGAAGCCCAACTCTGTTCAATGGAGACTTTTGGGACAGCTGAGTTGTTCTTGTGGGCTGCCATGACTCATGACTTCTATGTGGCCATCTTCTCACCCCACTCTTCTCCATACATATAGGTCCCCAAATGTGCTTCCTCTTAATTTGGGCTTCTTATATCAGTGGCTGTGTGAATTCTTAGGTGTTTAACAGTTGTTTGTGAAGTCTGTTCCTCTGTGAAGCAAATCATATAGATCACTTTTTTTCTGTGACTTCTTCTCTTTGCTGAAACTTTCCTGCTCAGATGTCTTCGTTATTACAACCATCCCCTCCATCTCTGCTGGAAAGTGTTTCTTATAGCCATTTCTCACATCTACATTCTTATCACTGTCCTGAAGATGCACTCCAGTGAGGGTGGTCATAAGGCCTTCTCCCTATGGACCTCCCACACCACTGCAGTCATCCTCTACTGTGGATTCATTGCCTTCATTTATGTGATGCCAAAGTTCAGCAACCCAAATAAGCAGAACAGGGTGGTTTCTCTGTTCAACAAAGTGATGATCTCAAGGCTAAAAGCCCCCCATCTATAGTCTGATGCACAGAGATGTAAAGGAGAAGTATGCCCAGAGGAAGGCTACCATCAGCCTTTATTGTTAGAAACTACTCTTTGAAACCACCCTGATTTTATTTATCCTTGTTATGTTTAGTATGTATCACATGATGCTTAACCAATGGCTTAAGTTAACATCTAAAAGTTTTCTGTTCTAAATGTCACCCTTATACTTGTGTTTCATTTGGAAGCTATCTTAAAGTCACTAAAAATGATTCTCAGAATTATTAATAGTATGGAATTCTTTTTTTTCATTGATTAAATCACTGCTTGGCCCATTAGCTCTAGCTTCTTATTGGCTAAGTCTTACATCTTAATTTAACCCATATCTATTAATCTGTGTATCGCCACATGGCAGTGGCTTACTGGCAAAGTTTCAGTACATCTATCTCTGGCAGCAGATCCATGGCATCTCCTGACTCTGCTGTTTTTCCTCCCAACATTCAGTCCAGTTTCTCCCACCTACCTAAGTTCTGCCCTATCAACAGGCCAAAGCAGTTTCTTTATTAACCAATGAAAGCAACACATAGACAGAAGGACCTCTTACCCCAATACTGGAAGGAATACTTTAGACTTTTTAAAAAAAATAATCTTTTTTTCATTTTACATACCAATCCTAGTTCCATCTCCCTCCCTTCCTCCTGATCCCCCAACCTTCCTCCCACCCCACCTCCATCCATTCCTCAGAGAAGGTGAAGCTTTCCATGGGGAGTTGGCAAAGTCTGTCACGTCACTTGAGGCAGGACCAAGGCCCTCTCACCCTGTATTTAGGCTTAGCAAGGTATCCCTCAATAGGGAATGGGCTCCAAAAAGCAAGTTCATGTACTAGGGATAAATACTGGTTCCACTGTCAGTGGCTCCACAAACTGCTCCAGTCACATAATTGTCACCCACATTCAGAGGGCCTAGTTTGGTCCTATGCAGGTTTCCTAGCTGTAATTCCAGAGTCACTGAGCTTCTATTGGCTCAGGTCAGCTGTTTCTGTGGGTTTCTCCATCCTGGTCTTGACCCTTTTGCTCATATTATCGTTCCTGCCTCTCTATGAATGGACTCTAGGAACTCAACTCAGGGCTTAGCTGTGGATCTCTGCATCTGCTCCCATCAGTTACTGGATGAAGGTTCTGTGATGACAATTAAGGTAGTCATCAACCTGATTACAGGGGAAGGGCAGTTCAGGCACCCTCTCCACTATTGCTTAGATTCTTAGCTCGGTTCATCCTTGTGGAGTCTTGTGAATTTCTCTAGTGCCAGGATCCTTGCTAACCCCATAATGATTCTCTCTATCAATATATCTCTTTCCTTGTTCTCCCTCTCTGACCTTCCCCTAACTTGACCTTCCTAATCCTTCATGTTCTCTTCCCCCCTCCTCTTCTTTTCTCCCCACTGTCTTTCTACTCTCCTCCCCCTTCACACTCCCAATTTACTCAGGAGATCTTGTCTATTTTCCCTTTCTATGGGATCCATGTACGTTTCTCTTAGGGTCCTCCTTGTTTCTTGGCTTCTCTGGAGTTGTGGACTGTAGGTTGGTTTTCCTTTACTGTATGTCTAGTATCTACTTATGAGTGAGAACATACCATGTTTGCCTTTCTGGGTCTGGGCTACCTCACTAAGGATGTTTTTTTTTTTTTCTAGTTCCATCCATTTGCCTGCAAATCTCCTGATATCATTTTTTTTTATCTTTATTCTGTTGGGGGAGGTCACAAGGGTGGGAGAGCAGACATGGAAGGCCTGGGAAGTAAGTTTGATCAGGGTATATGATGTGAAATTCTCAAAGAGACAATAAAAGTGTCATGTTAAAAAAAAGTTTCAAAGATATAAAATCATTTCCCAGACTAGCGGCCAGCAACTTTGAGAACAAACAATGTACCTGACTAAAGCAACCACTGGCCCTTTACCTGGTCCCATCTGAAGTCCGTGAAGTAGGCAGTCATTGGCCATTTCCCTGGTCCCATCTGAAGACCATGAGGTAAACAGTCTTTGGCCATTCCCCTGGTCCCATCTCTTTTTTTTTATTTTTTCCCTTCAAAAATTTCCACTTCCTCCCCTCCTCCCATTCCCCTCCCGCTCCCCCACTCGCCCTCCTCCCTCCCCCTCCTGCCTGCATATTTTTTCTTGTGAAACAATTATCTTTCATCTGTGTCATCATTGTTATGCATCAGGAAAGAGCAAGGCAAAATTTGATATAATATAGGACCTCAGACCAAATGCTGTGTAACATTGGGTTATGGCACCAGAAAGCCAGACTCAAACTACAACTGTCCTTCCTTAGTGTGATGAGGTAAAAGACATTATGGCTGGAGCTGCTCTGAAGTATCTATTGATATAGAAAGTACTCATGATCCCCAATCAAGTGAAACAAGGCAGTACTTTTTAGTGAAAATTACTAAGCAAGGCTGAAAGGAAATAAGGTAAATTAATGGCAAAAAAGTAGGAGGTATTGAATAGGATTGCTACATTTTTAATTTCTCATAGTTTAATGCCTTATTTAAAACACAGAAATATTGAAAATAAAACTAGGCCAAAAAGATGATTCACTGAGTAAAAGTGCTTGCCACCAACTTTGATGGCTTGGATACATACACACGGTGAAAGTGAAACAAGTAAATATCAATAAAATTGTAAAACATAGGGAAAGAATTGATACATATTGGTGCTCCAATCTCACATCTGTCCCAACAAAAGTCTTGGTTTCCCTTTTGAGTACTGACAAGAAATTCTACTTACTGCCCACAGCGGGGAGAACTATAGTCATATAGAAGCCAGTTTCACCAGGGAAAACGATCTTGCACATCACTGAGACACAAGGTTCTCCTGGTGTTCTGTGAGACAGTTCAATTCAGCTCAGCTGTTTACTAAGCATTTATTAAGCAACAGACATTGTCCGGATACCAAAATACTCAAATCATCATTTGACACCCTCAAATATTTATGATTCAGGTCCATCAAACTATTACATTGTATAAACCCATGTGTTTGACTAGAGATATTTTGGATCTGAAGTTTAAAGGTAGTACATGCCACAAACGTCGTAGACCCAAGAGAGTGCTACATTTTTCTCAACTAGGATTGTAGAATAGCACTTTGCATAAAAATAAAACACACAAACAATATCTTACTATATGAATATATAAAAACAAGATTAAGGCAATGGTGATATGAGAAGCCACACAAGAAAATAGCAAACTGGAAAGAGCAGGGTATGTGGAAAGTGACATTTATGAAGCCTTAAGAATGGGGTGAGGTTGAGTAAAAGTGTGGATATCTTCTCAATGTTTTATGCACATGCATGAGATTGTCAAAATGAGAGCCATTATGTAATATTCATTCACTATGAAAATAAAGAATTGGGTTGAGGATTGGTCTGGGATAAAGTGACAAATGGTGTCAAATGGAAATAGGTTTTAAGAAGCCACACATTCTATGCAAAGGAACATTTATCCAACCTAGTACTACTGAAAGGCTTCATGCAAGGTAATAAAGTGGTTAGATATGTTTAGATAAATCTAACACCTATCATTCCATGAGACTAACTAGAAAGCAAACTCTATGTCTTCAGGAGACAGAGGTGATGTAAATAAGTTTTGTAAGGAAGTTAGAAAGAAGAAAACTATGTATTAAAAATATTAGGAGACAGAACTTTGTGAGTGTTAAATGGAGATCAGTCAAAAAAGAGAGTGTGCCATTAATCCCACAACCCATATTGTTGTATGGATTTTGTGATCCATACTAACCTCCTGTTGAGGTTCCAGGATTAAGTAGAAAATCAAATGCTATTGTATGTATCAGTAAAATCTGTTAAAAATACTATCACCATTCCTATCATAGGAAAAGGCACTGTAAGATTCAAGGCCTAGGTAACAAGAGAAATTCCTTGCAGTCCCATAGACCAGCTGTCTTCAAAATCCTCTTTGTTCTTTTTAAAAAAGAATTACTTATTTTTACTTAGTATGTGTGGGAGTTCTTTTCATGTATGAATGCACACCATGTTCATGCCTATAATCTGCAAACTTCAGAATAGTGTGATAAATTCTTTAAACTTGGAATTCTAGTTGGTTGTGAGCCACAATGTGGGTTATGGGAACTGAGCCAAGGTCCTCTGCAAGAGTGACAGTCTGTGCCCTTTTTCACTGAGCCATCTCATCCCATCTCAGTCAATTCAATCTCCTGTTAATTCCACTCTATATCTTTTTTCTTTGTATTCCTAATCTGTCTATCCTGATTCTTTATTTTTTCCTTCATTTAGTATTACATTGTGGGAGTGGGTTATGGGTGTGTGTAAATTAGAGCAAAGTTCATGGGAGTTTGTTCATTTCTTCAATCATGTAGGTCCCCAGGATCAAAGCCAGACTATCAGGCTTGATAGTGTTGTCTTCTCCGACTGAGCCTCTCCTTCATGTTAACAAATTGTTTATTGGGACCTTTATACATATCTCTCCTGATAGTTTTTTTCTAGTCATAATTACTTGACACACTGTAGGTGGAGATTTCGTGTCCCACAGCTGCTCGCAAATAATCACTCAGAGGCTTAGTATTAATTACAAATGCTTGGCTGATAGCTCACGCTTGCTTCTAGCTGACTATTGCACTTTAAATTAACCTGTATTTCTTACCTACCCTCTGTCACATGGTTCATGACTAGCTGCCTCATTTTTTATGTGTTCTGTTTCCCCTGTGTCTGCTGGCAGCTTCCTGACTCCTTCCTCCCAGCATTCTCAGTTTGGTTGTCCCACCTATACCTATACTTCCTGCTTGGCTAACAGCCGGCCAGTTCTTTATTAACCAATGAGAGCAACACATTTTACAGAGTACAGGATTATTCCAGAGCAATACGGATCTCAAAATTTCTGGTAAAATTTTAAGGTAAATCAGACTGCAGAAGATCCTAGAGCTTTAGTTATATAACCCCAAATTTTAGAACATGAAGATTAACCTTCCAATAAACAGTGAATCCACATCTCTGAGGTCAAAATGTATAACTGCTCCATGTATTTTATATTATGTATTAATGGATTTTGGAAAATTGAGGAAATAATAAGTTAATGACCAGTAAGAAGCATTAGTTTACATAACATTGAAGATTTTTTTGGCTCATTCTTGACATATTTGATGATAGTTTAGGAAGAAGGAAAAGAAAAAACATAAAAAATAGTGATGTCTTCCTTTACAATTTAAAGTTTTTTTCTGGAATATTGTGTCAGGTGTGAATGTTTTTACAGGTAGATATAGGATAACCATTGAACCATTCATTCCACCTATATTTCATTATTATGTATTTATTATATCCTAGAACCAAGTATATACCAAAAATATGTTATTGAATAAAATAATTCTCATGAAATTGATTCTTCAGTGGAGAGGATTCCAGAGAAAAATCAACTTTTTAAGACTGAGAATATGGTGGAAAAGGATAAATGGAATTGATATAAGTGGTAACTGTGACAAGGGTAGGTGGTATTAGCTTGGGTAAGCTAGTGTTGAAATCCACATGGGGCAAGTCATATTTGAATAGGAAACTAAGAAATGGCTTGAGGTATGAAGAACAGTCAAAAAGCTGCCAAATGGAATACAAAATAGCAAGTGCACTCATCCTGATTACCTCAAAAAGTAAAAAGAAAAAGTAATCCAAGGAGACACTCAAGGAAGATAGAAGCTTATCTGAATTCTATTCTGAACTGAATACAAGAAATTAAAATATTTCAATAGGAACAACCTAATATGACGATGCCTTTAAATATCATGTGTGTTGCATGGACAACTTGTTTTGTGAGCACTGTGTACTACAATAACCACCATCCTGGCATGAAATACCTAGTGGTGCTATAGTGAAACTAATGTCATGAGAACAACCAACCACTTTCTGACTGGATGTAAAGGTAGCCATTAAAAACTAAACCCACACCTAACACCACCATCTGGCCCAAAACCTATGCTAGATAGGCCAAAGTCCCTAGCAAAGAACCTACCACCCTTTTACTGCTAAATGGACATAGTATTAAACCAATTTGCAATGATTTATTACAATGCTCATAATTTAGTGCATCTCATAGTCCTCATGAGAGAAGCTTCTTTTTTGCAGAAGTTGGTAATCAACACACCACTTGTCAACATGCAGAGAATTAGATACTGTGGAACTTTCAGCTCTATACGGGACATCTATATTATTCCTCCTTTTCTCTAAGTGTAGGAATTGAGAAAGAGTAGGTGGAAAGATTGTAAGAGCCAGAGCTAGTGAAAAACAAATAAAACTTGTTTCAGACACAACACAATGGGGGTAAACATGAACTCATGGTAGCTGTGTCAGCATGTATAAGATCAAACCATACAAAATCCCAGCATGGAGATGGGAGGTGAGATGAAGTGCATTCACAACTGAGAAGTTATTGGCAATTGATATCTTTCAGGAAAAGCAGAGTTTTTTTTTCTTTAAGGGTTTGGTTTATGATAGGATAACCATGTTTGGTGAATGTCTATACACCAGAGTGTAAGCCAGGAACACCCAGCATTATATGACAGAAAAATGCAGTTTGCTGTGTAGAAGAAGGAAGTAAAGAACGGGAAGGAGTTTGGGGGAGGGGTAAACATAATCT
Source organism: Ondatra zibethicus (assembly GCA_004026605.1). Classification (NCBI taxonomy): domain Eukaryota; kingdom Metazoa; phylum Chordata; class Mammalia; order Rodentia; family Cricetidae; genus Ondatra; species Ondatra zibethicus. Next base: position 25,003 of record PVIU01021920.1, read on the forward strand.
AATTGCATTGTATAAAATTCTCAATGACACATTTTAAAACACACACAAAATTTATATGTAATAAAATAAAATGCAAATATATATTGGGAGGAAAGGGAGATGAGCAGGAAAGGAGGAATAAGAAGGCTAATAACCAAACCTTAAATGACAGTCACATTGGTGTTGCATAATCACTATTATTATATTAAGTTTTGCAAAACAACCAATCAATCTATGAAAATATTTTCTTACCAAGCTTTCTCTTGAGTGCATCCTTAATCTCATTATTCCTGAGGCTGTAGATGAGGGGGTTCAACATGGGGATCACCACCATGTAGAACACAGACACCACCTTGTTCTGGTCTGTGGAGTAGCTGGACTTAGGCATCACATAGATGAATGTGGTGGTCCCATAGTAGAGTATGACAGCAGTGAGGTGGGAGGTGCAGGTGGAGAAGGCCTTCTGGCGGCCCTCAGTAGAGCGCATCTTCAGGATGGTGATGAGGATACAGGAATAAGAGATGACTATGACAAACACTGTGATCACAATAGCTGGCCCAGCTGAAAATGAGGTAACAACTGCAGAGACTCTGACATCAGAACAGGAGAGTTCCACCAATGGAGCAAAATCACAGACAAAGTGATTGATTCTGTTTGGTCCACAGAAGAGAAAAGAGAAAAAGTAAACTATAGCAAGGGAAGCATTCAGAAAACCCCCTGTATAAGATCCCACAACCAGCTGAGTACAGACTTGTGTGGACATTTTGGATGAATAAAGCAGTGGGTTGCTGATTGCCATGAAGCGATCATAAGCCATGGTAGCCAGAAGGAAGCATTCAACTGTCCCAAAGAAATCAGCTAAACTGAGCTGAATGCCACATCCAAGGAAGGAAATGGTGCTTGGACTGACCAGGAAATTGACAAACATATTGGGTGTGACAGAAGATGAGAGGCCTATGTCAGTAGAAGCCAAGTGACTGAGAAAAAAGTACATGGGATGATGGAGCTGGGAAGAGGCTCTGATGAGAAAGATGGTGCTGAGGTTCCCAGACACGGTCACCAGGTAGATGCACAGGATGATGGGGAAGAGGGCGACTCTAAGGACTGGGTCATCTGTCAAGCCCAATAAAATGAACTCTGTCACTGCAGTATGGTTCCCACCCTCCAGGAAAGCCATGGGACAGTGTAGTTGTTGTCAGATCAACACTGTGATGGATTTATTGCAGGAAAAAAATATGAATAGGTCATTTTATTTCATTTAAAACATACATGGAGAGCATTACCAATTATTTCAAAATTGTTTAAAGAGAAGTGCTAGAAATATGCTATAAATAGTATGTAATCATTATTTATACATAATAAAACATTCTTATGTCATTTAAGATAAAGATTTAAAATTATGAGACTTTGCTTGGTGAGGTGGTTTTTCAGACAAAGTTTTTTGCCACTAAGCCTGACACCTGACAGCCAAAGTTTGATTGCTGGAGCTCAAATGGTAAAAAGAGTCAATCAGCTCCTGAATGTTATTGTTTGGTATTGAACCCAATTTCCTTCCAGGAGTGACCTGTGGGTTAGCAGAAGAGTGCATTCTGGAGTTGAGGGTTGGGTTAAGTGTGGAGGAAGGAGTTTAGGAGGGGAAGGTCTGTGAGATTCACAAGAGATGAGGGCTGTGGGAATGGGAATAAAGATTGAAGCAGGTGTTCATTTCCTTACACTGTTTGTGGTTCTTATATTTCTTTAAGTTATCCATTTCCTCTTTTAGGACTGCTATCATATCCATGCAATCTGTTTTTTTTTATTTTGTGCTTAAAATACGTTGGAATATTCAGGACCTGGTGAGGTAGGGTAGTTGGACTCTAGAGTAGCTATAATGTCTTTCCTGTTATTATATTTTTGTGTTGGTGTCTAGGCATCAAGGATTTGGAAGATTGTGGTGCTGTGGGAGCTCCTTCTGCCCCTTCAGCCAATAGCCTTTGAGATACCAGCCCACTGGGGCGTGGTCTCTTTCCCTTTAAAAAGCAGCATCAGCCCTCCTCTCACTCTCTTGCTTCGGACTCTGGTTCTGACAACTAGACTCCTTTCCTGGTCTGGTAGAGGGCTGTTGTCTAGGACGGTGTTCTGTAAGTTTTTTCCTTTAAAATAATTGACCCTTTTATCAATAATAATTCCGAACTGGTTTGGGATTGTTTTGTGCATTATTATAGTGCTAGGTGCTAATATCTAGTTTTGTCTTTGATGGATGGGTGTTTCATTTCATGGTTTCTGTTCCCTCTCTAGACTGTTGGTGAGTGTAATGGCAGTATGTTGTCTTGTAGAAAATTTTCAGTGGACATGATAGGTGTAGTCACTGGGGATTCTAGATACAATGTGTTCTTGGGTATTGAGAGTTGACATTTAAGTAGTGGTCAGAGGGTGTTTACTGGAGGAATGAGAGCAAGGTATCCCAAGAGAATATGCTTACTTTCTCTTCCTGAAATGGGGCAAAAATAAAGTGAAATCACCCAAGAAAGTTTGCTATAGAATGAGTACTGAAATAAGAGGATTGGATCTGGATACATGAAAGGAGGAGTGAAGATCTCCAGTCAGCCTACCTGCTTCACTTGGCAGGATTGGCTTGTAGGTTAGCAAGAATTACTTGTTGGAGTTTGGGTCTGAGATAAACAGTAAGTGGGGGGAGAGAGTTTAGGATATAGGAAAGGTATATAATATCCACAGGAGATGAGGGCTGGGGGATAAGAGAGGCTATAGCAGGTGTTCTGTTGCCGAGGTAGAGGTGAGACTGGGGTATTAGGTATTGGAGAAGAGGAGAGAGTAGTGAAGGTCTTCAATTAGCTAACCTCTTTCTCTTGCCCACTCAGTTTCTTCGTTCCCAGTGAATACCTGTTGTAACTTGAGAGTGGGATATTGGGATGATTTAGGGGAAGGAAATTTGGAGAAGATCTTTGTGATTCATTGAAGATGGTATCAGAGAGGAAAGGAAGATCTCATCAGATGTTCTGCTACAGAGCTGGGGGTAAAAGTGGGGAACTGGATTTGGAGGAGCGGGAGGAGAAGTGGCATCTGCTGTCAGCCTACCTGCTTCCTTGGCAGAAGTGGTGAAAATGTTACACTTTTGAATAAAATGTATTCATACAAAAGATAAGAGATGTATAAACACCAAAGAATAAGTTAAAACAGAAATAATAATCAATTACAAAATTTAAATTGTTCTGGTTCAGGAAAAGCAATTCTAATATTGTGAATATATTGATAGTAGGTTTCTGAGCCCACTCATACAGAAATCAGTAAGGGGTAACTGGGAGAGGACGTGAGGTTATAGGGAATGTCAAATTAAGAACAATAGAGAGAGAAAGTAAAAGATTGATGGGGAGGACTGAAGGTGAATGCCAAACTTCCCTGAGTTTATTTCTTAGCCAGCATGTGTACTAATTGCAGGCAAAAAGCAGAACAAAGAGCAGTACAGTCAGCTAACTGTCTCCCTGAACTGACCCTGGGAGGAAGCTTAAGCAGGTGCATTATTTCAATACAAGAATTTAGCTAATAGCAAGCAGTTACTGAATACTAAGGATGAGTGCCTCTGACTGGCATATACCAGCCTAAATCTTGATAGATAATGTGTTTCTCCTCATGGGAAAAATGTTCTTTCCCATGGACTTAACTACCTCACAGTCCTTAAGGATGTAGACAAAGCAGGCTAGCTTGAACCAAATGACTTCTTTTAGTCAGTGTTGACTCCAGATGGAAACTGAGTCACACATGGGTTACCACAACTATGTGTAATTTGCTAGGAATTTCCTATTTTAGAGACATCAGAGAGGGAAATTTCTCCAAAATTACATCAGAAGTACAAAATGTTTTCTGAGTCTGAAACAATGCAAGAAAACTGAATCCCTATATCTTTTTCTCCGCGGGAGTAAGGTCACATGATTTATCTCCAACATGATGTCCTTAAGGGCCTCCTTTAGACATTGAATTCAACAGATTCCTAAAAGGAAGAGTTACTAGATAAAGAAAAAAGTTGAGTAATCTCTTGTGTTGGCTACCTAATAGATGACAAGAAGAATATTATTGATAACACAGCTTTCCACCTCCCCAACAATGCTCCTTCAAGCCTTAGATTTCTATAAAGCAAGAAGCCATTTCTTTCAGGTTAAGATTTTGGATGGTTGGGCAGTGGTGGCCCACACCTTTAATCCAAGCACTCATTCAGGAGACAAAGGCAGTTGGATCCTAAGTTTGAGGCCATCCTTGCCTACAGAGTGAGTTCTAGGACATCCAGAGTTATACAGAGAAATCCTGTCTTGAAAAATAAACAAACAAAAAAATCTTTGATGACAATACTATTCACACTCAAATGATTCTGGATAATTCTACAATTTAAAATTTAAAGGCTGCATCCAAAGCACACAGAAGGTATGTGAGAAATATGTGCTCAGAGATAGAGATTGTTGGCCAATGAAAGTATAAACAAATGAAAATTTTCTAGGTATTCCCATTTCAGAAAACCCCATATTTTTATGAATAAGATATTCCTGATATTTAGATGATAAAGTTTATGTCTACAATATCATCAGTAAAATTGTAAATTCCATAGTATACTGTATGCCCACATAGATTATTAGAGCTCATCATATTGTTTAAAAATTCTAGATATTTATGGTTACCAATGAGTATGAGACTTCAGAGTTTTCATGGCCTCTTTAATATCCTTGTTGCTGAGTCTATAGATGATGGGGTTCAAGATGGGGATCACTGCCATGTAGAACACAGACACCACTTTGTTCTGGTGTATGAAGTAGCTGGACTTGGGCATCACATAGATAAATGTGACAGTCCCATATAGCAGAGTTGCCATAATGAAGTGGAAGGTGCAGGTGGTGGCCCTTAGTTGAACACATTCAGGCTTGAGACAAGGCTATAGACATAAATCAGAGTAGTGATAAACACAGTAATGACTGTGATCCCAAAGGGATTACTGGAATTACTTCTGAAAAAAAGTCACGAAAATAAGAACGTTTCAAAAATGTTGAATAGTCACATTCAACATTTTTGAATGTGATTATTGAGATGGAGGAAAGGTGAATATTGGAGAAGGGAATAAGATATCTACATTATTGGAGTCATTTTAGGACTGGCAAGATACTTGGCTCTAGAGGAGATCACAGGTGTCCACAGGAATGTCCCCAGCTAGGTCCTTGGGCAGCAGTGGAGAGGGTGCCAGAACTAGCATTGTCCCATAGTCACACTAATGAATATCTTGATCACATCCATAGAAATTTCGTCCGATGGATGGAGATAGAGACAGAGACCCACATTCACATCAGAACAATGGATTGAGCTCCCAAGGTCCAGTCGAAGAGCAGAAGGTGGGAGAAGATGAGCAAGGAAGTTAGGACCGTGAGGGGCTGGACCACCCACTGAGACAGTGTGCCTGATCTAATGGGAGCTCACCACATCCAGCTGGACCGGGACTGAATGAGCATATGATCAAACTGAACTCTCTAAATGTGGCTGCCAATGAGGGC
>PVIU01021921.1:0-30503 GCA_004026605.1 Ondatra zibethicus
CTTCACAGAAAAATTCTGATTTCTTCTTAAATAGTTGTTACAGGTATTAATACAGTAATTATTATTAATACAACTAGGATTTAGAATTATCTTCCTTTCTTTGCTAATATCAGTTCTTTTATTATTTATGACCTAGGAAAAGCCCAGAAAAATGGTAAATACATTAATGTGAAATGAAGAAAAGATCTTGCCTTCTTTATCTGAGTAGAATGTCTACAAAATAGAAAAAGCATGAATTGATATAGAGAATTGCATTAAACCAATTAGCCTCTTCATAGTGGAAAGGGAATCAATAACCTAAGAGAGATCCTGCAAACAGAGAGTTTCTGTGACAAAATATTCTGACTAAGGCAAGCCTAAAGGAGGCAGTGTTTATTTTGACCTACACCATGGCAAGGACGTCACAGTGGCAGGAGCTTGAAGAAGCAGCTGGTCACATCACCTTCTCAGTCATGAGGCAGAGAACTATGTCTGCTATGTTTAGTTCTTTCTCAGTTTTATTTGGCCTAGGACCCCAGCCTCCACAAGGGTGGTATTGTCTTTTGTGTGGGTCTTCAAGTAAGCTAATCAGCATAATAGCTCACAGGCATGCCCAGATGTCACGTAATTCTTCACAGGTGTGGTTGGGGGCTTGCCTCAAGGGTGATTCAAAGCCTGATGAATTGACAGGCGGTAGTAACCATCCCCCTGGTGCATGTTTCAATCCCATCCCTCAGGAGGTAAAAGAAGGAAGAGCAGAAATTTAAGAGCAGGTTTAGCTAAGTAGCAAGTTCAAAGCTAGCTTGGACTGTGTGATATTTTGTTCTCACTTAAAAGAAGACAACCTCAAAATATTTAATAGCAAAATCAAGTAACTCAATGGGAAAAATGGACAAATAATCTGACAGATACTTCTTGAAAGAAAAAATACAAGTGACTAACCAAATAATTAAAAAATATTTACCATATTAAGAGATCAGGAAAATGTAAATCAAAACTGAATTCTATCTTAGCCCTATCAGAATAGATATTAACAAAAATAAATGCTAGTGAGGCTATATGTTAAAAAGGAAACTTTATGTTTATAGTACTGACCATTTGTTATTGGGTAACCAGTTGGATAACCATTTGTTATTGGATAATCACATTGGAAGAACCAGTGTGCTCTTCCCTGGGGAAGACTATTTCTCTACTGCCCGCATTCCCTGGTTGCCTATAGTTTCTTTTTAATAGATTTGAGGCCTAGTGGGCTTGACTGTCCACATTAACATGCCTAATAGTATCTTTGTTTAACTTATGATTAGTCAGTCATGTCAGTGAGATGAGATACAGTCTCACAGCAGACTCCCTGGTCTTCTGGCTCTAAATCTTTCTGGCCCCTTGAGGCGTAAGTGTGGGAGTTGTATTGTCCATTTCATACTGGGCTCCACAACTCTGTATTTTGGCTAATTGCGTGTGTGTGTGTTTTAATGGGCTCTGTCTGTTGGAAAGAAAAGTTTCCTTGATGTGGAGAGCTACACTTACCTGTGTGTATAAGGAGAAATATTTAGAATGTAGTTAAGGATTCTGTAGGAACGCGTACACACATACACACACATTCAATAACGAAAAAAGAGGCCACAAATTTGAAAGAGAGCAAAGAGGGGTACATGGGAGGGTTTTGAGGGAGGAAAGGAAGGGGGAAATAAATTAGAAACTCAAAAAATAAAAGAAAAATTTTAAAAAAAGAAGAGAAAAATGGAAGTTTATATATTGTTAGTGGGACTGTGTCCAGCACAACAGAAATAATTATTAAGGGTCCTCACAAACGAAAATTCAAAGGTTCCATCTCACTCAACTACAACACTTTTGATTTGCATCTTAAGGAATATAAGTCATTACATGGGTTGCATATGCTCAGTACGTGAATATTCTTGTTTACTATGGTACTATTTAAAACAGTCAAGATAGGGAATCTTAGGGGTTAAGAAAATATGGAATCTATATAGAATATAGTTTCATTAAACTATAAAGAAAAGCAAAAGTATATTATTTGATGGAAAATGGGTAAAATTAGAGATTACCATACTGAGCAAAATAAACCAGATACAGACAATACTTCATGTTTCTCCAGTATATGGACACAGAAATAAAAAACAGAACCTATGAAGGGTTGGGGGAGAGGGGAGGAGCAAGGAAAGATGCACAAAGGAAGCTGGGATGGTACAGACAAAGCACAGTGAATGCATATGTAGAAAGGCAGAGTGAAATCCGTAGATATATAGAGTTAATATGCAGTTATAAGGATAATTTTAAAAGAATAATTGCAAATGTTCAAAATTGTTGAAAAAAAATCACCATCTGTGTTTTGTCCAACAGGTTGAAAGCTTGGAACTCTGAAAGAGAATGATATACAGAATGACAGAAATGTACTCTAAAGCAGAAAGGTATAAAGATGGAAACCTTCACTATGCTAACAAAATAGTGGAAGCTATTATTAGTACAGAAATTGCATGTCCCAGTGAAATGCCAAGCTTGCTATCAAAAAGATTCAAGGATTAGAGATTTTTAAAAGAATTGCACAAACCGTCCCTCACACCCTGATCTTAGCCTTGATATTAAAAATCTATTATGACTTCATTTTGCTCGTAGAAAGAGTCACTAAGGAACCGAATTTTCAGGGGTTAGGCCTTTTACTCAGCATTCTCCAGGTGGGAGCAAGTTTTCACTATGTCTGTGTACAAGTTCTATCTATTTTGTAATCTATGCAATGACTTTAAGTCCTTTATAGTATCTGTATGTGTTCAGATGGCTAAAGTTTTCTTTTATTGTTAGTGAGTTACACTGTTTGGGGTGGTCAGGATTAGGCAGAAGCATAATGTAAATTGCATTATGTAATAGACTAGGAACAGTTTGCCTCTTCTTCTTTCTTCTTTTTTTTTTCATCAGCGATCAGTGATAGAAATTTTACACGGGAGTTCACATCTGGTAGGTATGCACTCCATCACTAAACCTTGCTCTGATGATTGAAGTCAATAAAAGGACAAAAGGAAAGCTGGGGGTCATGTACTAAGAAGTGCTTGGAACGGTGACATCAAACAGCTCTAGCAAAACTCTACTCTTTTGTCACTGGCAGAATATAGTTTTCATATCATGTAGACGTATCTTTGTGATATGGATCAGAGTCTTTGATCCATATTCTAGATCCCTGACCACCACTATGTCTTTTTCTTCCTCTTCTTCTGTTTCTCCTCTTCTTTCTCCTTTTTCCTCTTCTTCCTGTTATTATTGACAGTAGAGGGGATTGAACTAGGCCTCATGTGTGAAGAGCAATCACTTTACCACTGACCAATCCAGACCCTGAGTTATTTTGCATCTACATGTTTGTGTTAAAAAATAATTAACAGCTGCAAAATTTCTAAATCAGTCTTTTACTCTCTTATTCAAGAAATAGTCAGGAAGAAGAGAGTCTGAGCTTGAAAGCCTGAGTTTGTGTGATAATAGTTGCTCTATGGGAACAAGATGGCCATTTAATGTGCTTGAATGGTCTCATAAGTACTATCCCTGGGAATGAGCATGAGATAGTTTCCAAGGAAAACATTGTGCTTCTTTATTGACAGTGAACCAAGCAAGAGTCTGTGCAGAAGCACATAAGACATGAAGAAATTCTAGAAAATGGTCTTCATTTAAAGAATTATGAAGGTAGGTATCAGTAATATCATTGACTGCTGTTGTTAATTACATAATAATTCTATAGAACCCTAACTTGTACCTCATCAAAACTACTAAAAGTCACTAATGATATAACTTCATTTTTTAGATTATTAAATAATGTTACATCAATGTTTCAAGAACCAGTCCAATTAAAACTCTTTCAGTTAAGTATAAAAGAAACATTAATGGAATTAACTTGGTTTAGTGGTGTGAAATTGTGTCTACATGATGTAAATTCCCATAGTAAAGCTGTCTCTCTGCATACTTTGAAATAGAAGTGTAAATGTTACCTATGTATCTATCATTGTTTCTCCTAAGTAGACCCCAGTGAACGGCATATCTCTGAGGCTTACAGAATGGTCAAGAAAGCTCACAATTCCCACCACCACCCACCAAGAAACATCAAAAAGAAAAATATGAAAGGAAGGAAAAAAAGAAAGAGGGGAGAAAAGAAGGAAGAAGAAAACAAGTGTCTTTGCTTCCAAAGACTCTACCATCTCATTGGCTATGATTGACCATCCTAACCTCTGACTGGTCCAAGTAATACATCTGTTCATAAATACCCAATGATCTACCCTGAAGCCTGGATGACAAGGTCATCTGAGAAGTCCTAAGACCAGGAGAGGTACTCTCTGGTAAGGATGTTTGTTCAAAGTTTCCTAAAAAACAAACAAACAAAATGAACAAGTTAAAAATTAGTTGATACATAGCCAAAGAAGAGACTAGCAGGGGCAACAGACAGATAAATACTTCAGGGAGAAAGAAGGAAGGAGTGGTCATGGGGGAGAGTGAATAAGAACATCAAGAGAGAGTCATCTATGATGATTGCTCTAATAAGTACAGAAAGAGAAAGATTGGGAGACCAAACTCCTTAGAAGAGAAAGAAGCTATGAAGTGTAGACATAATCTAAAAGTTAAAATAGTTCTTGGAATTTTTTAGCATCCAATACCGTTTATGGAGCACCTGCTGTGTGCTATTTCCTGTATTAAATGATTTGCCCATGTGTTTTGGTGTGTGTGATTTGGTGGGCAGGCTATGGAAGGAGACTATTTGTATTTAATACTGAGACATTGGCTAGTTCAGGATTTTCGACAGATAACTTTAAATCCTCTGTAGTATAAGTCAATTTTCTAGAGTTGTTGCTTAAATTAGGTGTTTAGAATGTTATTTATTACCCAAACAATATCTGAATGATTATTTATTGTCATGAAATGTTAATTGCATTCAGTTTTAAAACCTATAGGGTTGTTATTATTGTTGTTTACTACAAAATTAGAGAGAGGATGAGATTAAATAATATTTCAAGTCACACAACTAGTAGATTATGAAGCTGGAATAGGAATTCAGATGCATTATTCCAGAATTCATGTTATCAATCATAAATTAAAGCATTCAGCTAAAGTTTCCCCTAAAATTTAGACCTTCCCAAGTGTTGAGAAGAGGTTGAAAATGTGCACAGTAGGGATTGCCACCTCTCTCCCTTCAGCATCTTTCACAATGATAGTCTTTGGAGGCAGGAGAGATTGCTATATATTAAGTAACATGTACCCTTTTGATACAAATTCATCTTAGGGAGTCAAAAAGCCTAATATATTTTCATTTCTAATTCAAATTTTATCATTACCTGAAAATAACAGTGACCAGAAATTTCACCAGAAAAGGTGACCAATTAATCAACCAGGTAGCCTACATACTATACTATTAAAGACTTAATTTACCAGGACCAGGAGTCCACCCTTCTAAGATAAAACAAGACTAATGCTTAGCATATCAATATTTAAACTGAATCTATTTTTATTAATTAGAATTTGAAGGTTGTCAGAAACTCAGTACAAATCGTCAATTACCTTGTACCTGGGATGTCCCTTATAAGAATATCACATTACGTGGCCATAAAAAATTCAGAGATGAAGTAGAATGTGCAAGAAAATCTTCATTTAATATTGAAAGAATGAAAATTAACCCTTATTCTTTAAGCGGCCTTATATTTAACTTTGGGTCTTTCTGGGATTTGAAACTATTGAAGAACATTGTAGATGCCAGCTTTCTTTTCGTTCTTCCTAATCCAATTGAATCTGCTTTAAATAGCCATAATTGGTGATTTTCCAGACCAAAGGTCTTCCTCAGATCAATGGACAGAGCTTGTCTGTATTGATTACCAGCCATGCCTATGAAAATATCATTCGTTACCTCGGGAATGATAGCAGAATGAGGAGGCCAGCACCAAATTGGAAGGAGATCGAAGAGTTTCATGTAGATAAAAATAAGCATGTTACCTGAGAAGAGAACATCAATTTTTTATGGACCCTGGACCAGATAGCAAAGGAAAAAAATTATCTAGTGGGTCCGACGGTCCTCTGATTGCTCAAAATAGCTTCTTGTTCGTTGTAGTGCTTGTAACCTTGCAGAATTTCATAGAAAAGGAGAGAAAATAAAACAGCTGAAAATTCTTAATTCTGTCCGTACAACAAATGTTTGTTTTAAGTTTTAAAACCTGTTCCTCCCTCTCTCTACATATTTGTAAAAAGCTATCAAAATATCTGGTTTCATGGCAGATGTTATTTTCAGAGTTGTTCTCATCTTCACAGTTATGGTGGTCTGCTGAATTAAATGAACGTGATTGTACAGAATCAGCATAGACAAGGAAGTCATTGATACAAAGTGTTAGTTTTGAAAGATAAAATATAATTTTAAAAGAGCTTTACCTTTCCTCTAACAAGGTAAAACACCTCCACTCATTAACAGCTAAACTAATGATAACCAAGCTACAATCCCTCGAACCACAGAGGTTGGGTACAAAGTGAGGGACTAGGAGGTACAAATAGATCTCACTAGAAAAGGGAAATAGAATAGATAGTTATGTATGGGTGGGGTGAGGCCTATATTGGGAGGATCAAGATAGGACAGGAAGGGAAGAAGAGGATAAGGGAGGGAATATGGGGAAAGACAGCTAAAATTAAGGGCCACTGGAAACCTAATACAGTAGAAGTTTCCTAAATATATAATATATGAAAGCAATCTAGTCCCATTGATGAAGGCAACACCTAAATAACTCACTGAACACGGAGAAGTTGAGCTGGTGCCTATATAGAGCCTTTACCCCTACATTCTAGCATCTTTGGTACAGGATGGTGCCCTGCAAGCTACTAAAAGAGAAATTGAAACACCATGCAGGGCACAAACCTGTAAGATAAGCCAGAACAGTGGTGGCACAAAGTTTGTATCTGATTTGAATTAAGATACTAAAAATAGTATCTGATTTGAATTAAGGCCCACTCCACAAGATGGAACCCATATCCAGCACTGTTTGGGTGACCAAGAACTTCAGACTAGAAAGCCTATACTAGAAACCAAATACTACTCCTTTTTGCTAGGATTAAAGGCATTCACTACCACTGATCTTTCTTAATGTATCTTTTAAAAAATATTTTATTATTATCCCTTAAAAGCCTGTACACAAAAGCTCAGAGACCAAAAAAACAGCAAAGACAGTAGCAATAAAATAACTTGTAATGATATTTCGCAATACTCCTAGATCAGTACCTTCCTCGGCCATCATCAGAGAAGTGTCGTCCTGCAGTGGATGGGAATAAATAGAGAGACCCACAGCTAGACATTATGCAGAGAGTCAGAGATCTTGGAACACTCAGCCCTAAATGGGTTGTCTGTATCTAATCCCTCCCCTCAGAGCTCAGGTAACTCTGCAGAAGAGAAGGCAGAAAGAATATAAGAGCCAGTGGGTATGGAGGACATCAAAAACAAATGAGGGCCATGAAGTGAACATACAAAGGTTCATATGAACTCTCAGAGACTAAGGCAGCATGCAGAGGGCCTGCATGGGTCTGTATCAGATACTTTGTGTATATATTACAGTTTCCATTTTAGTTGTTTTTATGGGGTTCCTGAGTATGTGAACCAGCAGGTCTCTATTTCTTGTGTCTTCTCTTGGGTCCTTTTCCTTCTGTTTGTTTTGTCTAATACCAATGTGTTAGTCTTTGTTTTATATTTTTTATTATTATTTTGTTTTATTTCAACAGGGTTTCTCTGTGTAGCACTGACTGTCCTGGAACTTGATTTGTAGATTGGCTGTCCTTGAACTCATCAAGATCCACTTGCCTCTGCATCTCCAGTGCTAGGATTACAGGCATTCACTACCACTGACCTTTCTTATTGTATCTTTCGAAAAAAATATTATTGTTCCTTAGAATCCTGTTTGTTTTCTAATGAGAGACAAAAGGGAGTGAATACTGATGGGAGAGAAGGAACTAGAAGGGTGAGATGAAGAGATGTTGCAGGCCATGTGAAGGGACCAACAGGCAGTGTTGGAACTCATGGAACATGGCTGGGCAGTTAGCAAAACCATGCCGGAATAAAACTTGGAGAGGCAAAATCCTGAGGACTATGTGTCTTAAGGATCTCATGCTATTGTTGAGCATATCTCTGACTGTTGCCTTTGAGTGTTACTGGTACTTAGAATCACAATGATTGACTTTTTCCAAGCATTGTTGTTGAAGCAGATTAATGATTCAGCCACCACCCTTAGAAAGAATTTAGACATGTAGATTGTTAGTAAAGTTAGATTAAGTTGTTTTTGTTAATGGCATCCATCCTAGCAAGAAAGGTACATCAGTCACCAATAGCCAGGCTGTCATTCTTCCTATTCCTGACCTCAATGAGTCCCTTGTTGAAGTATTAAAAGTGTCTCTTTATAAACTTTAAATTGTTCCCCCAGATTTTCTACCTCAAAGGCATTAACTTCAAAGGTAATATCTAGACTCATTCTATAGACTAGTGTGTTGTCTTAAGAGTCACAGCTTTGAACTCAAAAGAAGAGAGCATAGTTCTCACTAGTATTTTGATCCTTATGATTACCAAGCTTCTTAGAAACAGCTATAGAAAAGAAGTTATCTAAAATTCTTTGACTGTTGACAGAGGACATTCAACAGACAGAGGACTAGAGACTAGGTTGTTCAAGCTAGAAGTAAAAATTGATAACAAAACATTTATGACCAAAGTAGGTCAGCATCAAAGGTTGCTGTCAGACCAAGATTAGTTGGCAGAAAGTGGAAATGTGTTTCTTGGAAGTAAGAAATCCTAGCATTAAATGGTTAAACAGATTATCAAACAAAGAAGTCCATCCAAGATTATAGAAAGACTTTAGAGACAAGGTCCAGAATCAGACCTGCGTTAAGCTAACGAGGACTCAAGGACCAAATGAAACAGCTATAATGGAGCGAGACAGAGAGGAGGAGCTAGAAGCAGGGCCAAAGTCAGGAACAATAGTCGCTTTCAGTCCCAGGCTGAAGGGAAGCATGCGATGAACAACAATTTGGATGTCTGGCAGAAAATCCTGCTCTATGAGTGAGAAGGAACTGAAGAGCTCCTGGTCAGCAGCTGGAGGGAAAGGCAACCACAAGGTTTTCCATTACAAGTCTTCATTGCTGAGTGCTCAGGGAGGGTTTGGGAAGGCAGAAATGAAGTTGGTGCATCACAAATGACATTGTGCTTATCAAAGACTTAATTAGAAATCACATTAGAGAGAAGGAAAGAGATGAAAGCCTTCCTCAGCTGAGGAAAATGAGAACTGGAAATATTCCCAGTGCTCTCGGATGACCCTGGAGTATATATATTGGATGGGGTTGAACTGGATTTATACTTTTTTGTTTTCATCTAGGAACTATGCCCTAAAATACATTCAGTGAACACTTATAACTGTTGTAACAACAGGAATGCCCAATTTCAATGGGAGCATATAAAAAATGGTATCTTAGTAAAGAATGGATAAATAATTTCACTGGCTACTTATTAAACATTTAAACATTTATTTCATCATTGTTTCAACATTTCCATACAGGTTGATTATCTTGATGACTGAAGTATCTTACAATAAACACTTTAGAAATACTCGACTATGATGGTAAACAATGAATTGTTAGTTTAAGTTAATTCATCGAATCAAGAAAGATGAGTAAGATGTGTTTATAAATATTGTTGTTTTATGTGGAAATAAAGTAAAACGACAGGTAGAATCAGAAAACAAACTGTTTCAAATTTCATTCATAGTTTTCTTTTTTTAACATGAGACCCTATCTTTATTTTTTTTTAAATTTTAATTAATTTTTTATTGATATTTATTGAGTTCTACATTTTTCCCTTCTCCCCCTTCACTGCCTCTCCCCTCCCCTCTTCCACCCTCCCCCAAGGTCCCCATGCTCTCAATTTACTCAGGAGATCTTGTTTTTTCATTCTTTTTACTTCCCATGTAGATTATATCTATGTAAGTCTCTCTTAGTGTCTGCATTGTTGTCTAAGTTCTCTGCGATTGTGGTTTGTAGGCTGGTTTTCTTTAAAAAACCACCTATGAGTGAGTGTATGTGATAATTGTCTTTCTGTGTTTGGGTTACCTCACTCAAAATAATGTTTTTTAGCTCCATCCATTTTCCTGCAAAATTCAAGCTGTTGTTATTTTTTTTCTGCTGTGTAGTACTCCATTGTGTAAATGTACCACATTTTTCTTATCCACTCTTCAATTGAGGGGCATTTAGGTTGTTTCCAGGTTCTGGCTATGACAAACAAAGCTGCTATGAACATAGTGAGCACATGTCCTCATAGCAGGATTGAGCATCCTTTGGATATATACCCAAAAGTGGTATTATTGGGTCTTGAAGAAGGTTGTTTCCTAATTTTCTGAGAAATCACCATACTGACATCCAAAGGGATTGTACGAGCTTGAATTCCCACCAGCAATGCAGAAGTGTTCTTGGGAAGAAAGCAAAATGAATAACTGTGTGTCTATATTACTTAATTAGATTTGTCAGTATTTGGCAGCAGTTGAGCTGTAGTAGAAAATCATAATGTTTGTATGTGCACATTCTTGAAATGATACACAAACACTGACATCATTGGCTGCGTTCAGGTGAGGAAGCTTAGGAGAACAGCAGGTAGGCTACACACACAGGAAATTTCTTTGACACCACAGTACCATTTAAATATTGAATATAATAATCTACTACCTACCAAAAGATAAATGCTGAAATGAAATACCTTGTGGATACGTAGGTAATTAAAGTACTGCATGTATTATTACCTGATGTTGGGGAAGATGGTGGGATGCAAAAGGAGGTTGCTCACTTCCCTTTTATCTTTGAAAGGGGGGGATCCATTTGCTGCACACAATGGCTAGAGCTATAGGTGTTTTTACCTTATTTTGATTCAACATTATTCTTAAATTATATAGCTCAGGTAACCATTTCAAGTAGAAAATTGACTACCACATCTGTGCATTTATGGATTCAAACTGACTGAAAATAATCCTTGCATCTTCTCATCACAAGAGCAGAGTTGTCTTATTTTGCAATAACCTTACATTTATTATTGTAGCATATTTTAAAACTTCGCCAAAAGATATGGTTTTTAGCATTTTCTCAAACTGAAAGCGAGAATCCTTTTACACTGCGCTTTTCTGACCATACTGTCTTTTTATGTGTTGTTCAGTAAGGCTTTCAGAGTCAGACGTTTATCCCACATTGGTCCCTGCGAACTGAGCAGATAGTAGTAAAAACAGGTAAAATTGTCTTTGAATCACATTAGGTGCAGCTCAAGAAGCCTATACAATCCAAAACTAAAATTATTTTTACTAAAAGCTTAGGTCTCTTAGAGATTTACTTTCCCACAGTGTCAGGGAAACTTCAGAATAAAAGCTTTTCTGTCTTATTAGAGCCGGCCACTATTTCATCATAGAGTTTGCAAATTATCCATAACCACTTCAAATAAATACTGCTCCACAGTGCAGTATTCTTCAAATATTTTGGATAGTTGAAGCAAATCAATGAACTCATGCACCCCTGGCGGCGCGGGGTGGGGGTGGGGGTGGGGGGCGTGCTGAACAAAAGTTGAAAACATAAACATGTACTGTGGCTTATGGAATTTTTAGTTTAATGTAAACAGGGTGGCTGAAATGCTAATCTTTTATTTATTTAAAACAAGGGAGAAGGTCACGAAAATAACTCAGCATACTGACTCTGGCATGGAGAAGGAAAACGAAGGCCCTGTCAGTGAAGAAAGAAATCTTAATACTGAATTAGTGTGCTGGATCCAACTCATACTGTTTACTACAGTTTTGACACAGGAGCATTCTTTTTCTTAAAGGACAGAAAGCATGGTGAGCTTTGTTCTATGAGTGATGCCTTCATCAAGTGAAAGAAATTGCACAATTTCAAGCCTCAGATTGAATTTCATAATAAGCTATAAAACTAAAAGTTTTCATAAATATTTTTAAGAGCGTCCATTTTACCTGTGTGCTACAAGACATTCTTGCATAAACAAGCCAAAGTTAAATTAAGCTGATCATTAATTTGATTAGGTGGTCCCAACATTTCTACACAGCCTTGTTTCGGTCTTGATCTTAAGGTTTCCAAATGGGGGTCATGTGAGCAACTCTTGTTTTGTCAGGTGGATGGTCTATAGTATACAGAACACTGATAAAAACCAGCTGCTCTGGCCTGATACTGGTTAAAGCTGAAAAGCCAGACAGTGCAAACAAATTCTATATCTTGGCTCAAAATACCCTTCACATCTGCCAACAATTTGTTCTATATTAGACCTCGAAAGGGGTGCCGAAAAACAGTATCAGATTTCAGTGCAAGCAAATAAACAAGAGACCGTGCATTATTCCTCAGCAAGTGGCTACACCAGCAGCACCCAGAGATTGAAGCTGTTTGCCCACCCTGTGGTTCAGTAGACACTGGGGCCTGGCTGCAAGATATGTTGCAAGGTGGTAGTATCAACAGGTCACTGGCTCGAGGGGACTATTTAACCATTGTTTATTATTCCAGATAGAAGACTCCAGTCAGGGAGATTACAGCCCTAACTCTCAGGAAAGATTTTAAAAGCATTCACATGGCATCTATTGACCTTTCAGGTCAAGATTTATGGCGATGTTCAAATGGCAATAGATAAGAAAAAAGAAAGACTGGTCTGTCCCCTACCCATATCCATTTTCCAGTTCTCTGCTTAACCTTCTTTTGAGGTCAGTTCCTCTTTTGTGGATTGGAGGTTTTATTCTGAGTTTGGGCGTGACACGTGACTTCTGGGTGACTTGTTCCTGGGATAAAGATTTGCCAGATTAATTTGAAATCACTTTCTAACCTGAAGAGTGTAGGTTTCCTCCATCTTGCACATGGCTTGCTCTTCTCCCATCCTGCTGAGCCAGGAACGCCTTGTAATGCTCCCAGAAACACTCCGGACTCTGTAAGTTGACTGCCATTGTCTCCGTGCCATCGTATGGTGCCTGACAGATTTTCCCTTCAGTTTCAGCACAAGCCCAGCCAGTGTCTCCCTTCCTACCATCCATGACGGTACAGTCCACCTCAAAGAGTTGACCTGCTGCATGAAACCTGGTAGACTTTCCTCATCCTCAGGGCTATGTCTTCAGAAAGCCCCTCCCACCATTTTATTGCTTTCGGTAAATCTTCCTCGGGCCTTCTCCCTTCAGAATCGTGGGTGTATGATTACTCATCTGTCAAGTGTTCATCAGATTTATGAAGCTCTTCTAAAATGTCATAAATCCACAACTATGTCTCACTTGGCCCTCTCTTCTTACAGCCATATATCAGAGATATCTGAAAATTGAGGAAAATGCAGAAAAACAAATACATGAGTACGTCTTTTATTAAAATCCATTGTCTGCTGCCCATGGGGAATTGAATTGGGTGAGTAGATAAAAAGATGTATTAAACAAATAATTCTTTTAGACATAATCAACATTTGTTTAAGGCCAATATTTTAAATATCCATTAGTAATAAAGCAGAAAAGTTTGGCTATAGAGCCTCTTCAATGTAAAACGAAGATGGACTTTTCTAGTCTTATATTCCACTTGAAAGAATAATTTAATTAAAAGGCAAAGCCGGCAGGAACTTTATAATCTGCATGCAATGCAGGATATTATATAATGACCTTCGTTTAAAACTCAAATCATTAAAACTAGTAAGTCTAACTGGTGACAAGGGAGATTTCAACATTAGGCCCAACAGCTTAAAAATATGAATAAAAATCATAGCTTAAATGAATCAGTCCATTGAGAACCCATCGCAAAGTAAAAATGAGAGAAGAAAAAAGTTACCTAGGCAATGAATCTTTCTGTAGCAATCTTTTATCTTTTGACATGTGCTTCTTCTTCTTCTCTCTTTCTCTCTCTCTCTCTCTCTCCAGAACTATTTCCTCTGTATAAAATAAACTCAAACCTATTTCCCAGTTTTAAAAAAAGTACTTTTTACATATAGTAAATATATTATTATATAAAGTATATATTATATATCTAATAGAAGAATATATATGTGTTATATATACATATATACATATATTCATATATATATACATGTACACACACACACACATATATATACACACACATATATATGTTTCAGACAGTTTGATTTGGATGCACCAAAGAAAATAATAATCAGAGGCGTTTCAACCCCTTCTCTTCTACTCCAGTTCCACTTGTTACCTCACCAGTGTGCGTTTGAGTTAAACTGGGGGAGCCAAGCACCTCAGCGGAACACAGAAAGTACTCACTGAGAATAATTTCTGCCCCTTACAGCAGTCCTCAGCTACTAGATTACGTGTTTAAGCATTGTTACGCTTACTTTGCTTTGCCTGGACATCTTCACGTGATAGCCACTCTCAGCACAGATGTGGCTAGACTAACAGTTAAATCAACATTGAAATATTAGGGTGCTCTCCTGATTGTTGCAGAGAGTTGAACAAAAAACAGAGAATCTCTAGTGAAGTCTTTGTTTCATATTGTACTGGTGACGCTTCACAGTCTCTCAGTTTCTCCTCTTCCCCCCTCCGGTTCCTTCTGGTTTGCTTTCCTCTCCCTTCTCCTTCTTACTTTCCCTTTCCTTCATTCTCCCACCCTCTTCTCTCCTCCTGTCTCTCCTCCTCTTCCTTTAAGGGTCTGTTCTTTGTCTGTTTACTGTTTCCCTTGAGCTATTAACCTAGTTCCCCTGTTTCCTCCAGGTCTGACTTCCCAGGATGCAAACACCGCCTTTCTTCACCTTGATTATTTCCAGAAGGGAACAAAGGAAATACAGAAAACAGTCATTTTGGGAAACATGGCCCAGGAGACCCAGCAGAAACATGTTGGAGGAGGCTGCTTTTTTGTTTGCCGGCTGCTCAGCTCCAAAATAATCACACACAAAAAAACATATTATTTAAATCACTGCTTGACCCATTAGCTCTAGCTTCTCTTTGGCTAACTATTACATCTTAATTTCACCCATCTCCATTAATCGCCATGAGGATGTATCCTATCAGAAAAGTTTTAGCATGTCTGTCTTTAGCAGAGGCTTCATGGCTTCTCTTTTACTACACCTCCTTTCTCCCAGCATTCAGTTTAGTTTTCCCTGTCTACCTCTACTCCCTGCACAGGCCAAGACAGTTTCTTTATTAACCAATGGTATTCACAGCATACAGAAGGGAATCCCACATCAATGACATGTACATGAAGTGCCATCCGGTGTCAAGTTGAGAAATTGTTGAGTCCATTAAAAACAAAAACAAAACCAAACAAACAAAAAATGAAAAAATTAAAAACAAATGAAAAACCCCCAAACCTAGCAATCTACTATGGCTTCATTCAGAAGTTTAAATATTACCACAAGCAGTAGCTACATTACTTATAGACAAATAATCCATCTGACTATTATTTGATCAACATTTGGGAAGTTATTGTTAACCAAAAATGTTGCTTGTCTTTTCTTTTTTCTTTCTTCTCTCTCTCTCTCTCTCTCTCTCTCTCTCTCTCTCTCTCTCTCTCTCTTTCTTTTTGAGACAGGGTTTCTCTGTGTAACAGTCCAAGTTGTCCTGGAACTAGCTCTTGTAGACCAGACTGGCCTCAAACTCACAGAGATCCACCTAACCTCTCTGCCTCCTGAATGCTGGGATTAAAGGCATGTGCCACCATTGCCTGGGTTTTGTCTTTTCTTCTTTCTTTCTTTCTTTCTTTCTTTCTTTCTTTCTTTCTTTCTTTCTTTCTTTTTTGAATAATGTTGTTAATTAACTATTGCTTGTGCACATTTGAGTATATAAATTGGTTTGTATATGCATATCTGACACTATTTGTGATAGTAGCTAGTAAGTAACTTAGAAAAGAAAACAGGCTTTTAGGGCTCCAGTAAATGAACTTATCAAAGATAGTTCTATTGTATGGTGGCAACACAGTGAGTGCAGAGGCTCCTGCATCTTGTATTCATGCTGAGGTCATTTTCAGGAGGTTCAACTAGAATCACATCTTTTTGTCCTTTGAAAAATTATGCAACTCTATTCTAGAAAGCCAAGGTCAGGATGTCCTAGGTAACTTATCTTAGCCTTTGTTAACATTGCTTGGGTGTGCTGAATGCCCTCCAGGGAGCCTTTTATCTTAGTTCCTGTTTGTGGAGGGGGGGGGACCCCTTAGGCTGGCCAAGGAGCTATTTTAGCTCCTGTTAAAACTGCTTACTTTAAACTACTTACTCTGGGAAGCTGGCTTGCAGCTGCCGAGGGAGAAGCCAGAAAGAGGTCTCTGCCTTTAAAATCCCCATATTCTGGACACTTGGAGCCACACCTAGGTCCCTAACTTCTTGGCTGTGGTCTTAGCCCTTTGGAGAGAAAAAAAAAAAACCACTTTCAGTTCTACACTGAGTTGTCATCCCTGGTGAGCCCCCTGTAACATTACTATTCTGTTACCGAAAGTAAATAGACTCCAGTTTTAGTGGAAAATGTATTTACTGGTTTAGGACTATTGGATTTGAATCTTAGTCCTTGGATATGTTACAGCCATGATTGATTGGGACAAAGGATGCAAAAGCTCTCTGGTCCTCTTTGTCTCTGTCATAAAAGCATTGTATTAACTTGCTGGTGTCACGTCTGGTTTTATTCTCACTATCTGTAGCTAGATGTAATTTTAGGTTTGGAATATATGTCCCAAAGGGCAACAAAAATGTGAAGCTAGATAGGTCCTTAAGTCACTAAATTTCAATGAATATGTATTACCAATTAATCGCATTGAGATTAGCATTTCATAGTGTAGCTAAAGAGGAAATATTTGCAACTGTGTGAAATAAGAAATATTGCCAAACATATTTGATACTATTTAGTAACCTAGTTGAGTTTTCCTTTCTAAAATAATTTCCACAAATAATGGATTGGGTTTCTCAATGACCCGATGTACAATAAAATAATTAAAACCTAACGTAAGCCTATTTTATATGACCTTAGGACAGAGACATAGAATAACAGACAGAATCTGGGTTAGTTGGCATTAATTTAAAATTGGTGTGTCATGGTATATTAAAACACAAACATATGAAATTGTATGCTATTTAAAACAAAGTGAAATATGATGTTTTTGAATAAACAGGCAAGGTTATTTTTGAAAGTAATTTCTAGCATATTGTTTTTTATTATGGGTTACTAAAGAAATATGAATTAAATCAGATGTAATAAACTAAGGCTAAAATATCTCAAATGTTTGAGGCTTCTTATAGTACATAATAGTCAAGTAGTTGGTTGTGTGATCTTTGGCAAAAATCTACCTAACACCTGGAGCTTATTTAAGGATTCATTCAGTAACTCCCAGTCACTAAGTCACTAGAGACATTGCGAGGTGTGTGTGCTATGTGAAGCGTGGACATTAGAGGATGACACCACAGTTCACCGTTTACAAAGTTTACATAATACCTTCACGGCTTCTCATTTTCTTGTTTTTCTTACGATTCCTAACACATGGTTATTGTGAGAACTGGAAAGAGTAATTGAGTCAAATCGGTGGAGATAAGTTTTGGTGAGCTGAACTGTAACTTCCTCTATCTTACTGCCAGGCAGGTTTGTTAGCAGGTGCTCACACTTGGCATGTGCAACACTTTCCATCCCATCCCTTAAAGGGGAAGGACATTTGATATGTAGATATGGAAACGGGAGTCTTCAGGATCCTTGCAGGGAGGGGGTGGCTGAGCTAATCTTAGAAGCATATGAGTTAGAAATTGACCATACATTTAATCCCACGAAATACCAATATTTCAAAAATCTTAGAAGTGGCAGACGAATATTTTAGGAAGAAATGTCTAGCAATTGTCAGGGTAGATGGGATCACATCTCCACATCCTCTAAAATGGATGCAGGAGGTAGAACCAAAACAAAATGCATTTGTTTTCCTTGACTGTGCTTATTTTATAATATTATTTAATAATTACAGAAAACATCATATAAGGAAAACCTCAGAACAGATTCAATAGTTCAATTAAAATTAGAAAATTTCTTCAAAGGTTTCCCTAATTTTTCCAGAGCTTCAAGGAAAGTGACGTCAAAGACTATGCCAGGATGGTAAAAAGAGCAATTCATACCTGTGACCTTCTTTCTTCCTAAGAATGGGAGTGTGGGAAATGGCAGAAGATCTGAATATTCTCAGGAGTAGGCTTTCCAGCAAGTACATTGGGGTTTCTCTCAAACCAGCAGAAACACGGCTGTACCCAGTGAAGGTGGGAGTAAAACATGAGGGGAATATTAATTCTCATAATTTGTCTCACTGAAGCAATTTTTGGCATGATAGTAGCACACGTAGACACCATAGTAAACCTGTATTGACTAACTTCGCAGGATATTCATTGATCTGGATTGACTAGGTCAAGGGAAACGACTGACAGAATTTGTCAGGTCACTGAAACTATCGAGCCGGGAGCTGAGTTGGGTCCATGGATCAAGTGCTTGTCTTGCAGGCACAAGCACCTGAGTTTAATTCTAGAAGCCAGATAAAACAGTCAGGAGTGGTGATGCTTCCTCTTAATCTCAGTGGTGCAAACAGATATAGGTTGACGTCTGGGCTCCCATTTGTTAAGTTCCAGGTCAGTGAGATAGCACGGCTGGAAACAAAACAAAACAAGATGAACAGCACCAGAGGAATGATACTCTGAGCTTCTTTTCTGGTCTTCACATGCATGTGGACACATCTTCACATACATGTGCACAAAAACGATCACACATATGCACACATACTTAGTGATGTTGGTCAGAAGTTTACTTGAGAAGTATGGGAATGTATGGAACTGGATAGCTAAGAGAATTCAGGTACGTGGACTAAGCAAATTAGTGCCATGAACATATTAGTCTCAAGTAGTCATATCATGAATTTTTTAGCACAATATCTAACTTAAAACTATTACTACTTCAAAAATAAAACACAGTTCTTTATTAACAACCAACATTCCACTGTGTGACTTGAGCTTTCAATGATTTTCCTTGACAAAGTCTACCTAAACATATGTGCAAGCCAGCTATGGCTTAAGTTTCCAGGCAATAGACTTTCATATTTTCCCTACAAGAATAAACTTTGCCTAGTATTGTGCAGGCCATTCAGAGGTTATTAAAGGAGAAATTTGGCTAATTTCTTGGGGAGCAGGGTGGGGGAGTGGGAGGTGGAGGGAACAAGTAAAACCAGAATTTGGAGACCTTAAAGGATTTGAGATAATACTATAATTTCTACTATTGTGGTAAAATACATTGCAATGGTAACTCATGCTTAGATTAAAGGTTCCCTTACTCCCCACATAGTGACACACTTTTGGATGCCTACAGAGAAACATATTTTAATACAGCTGAAATATTAGCTTGACACTCCTCAAAACTTTGTCCTATATGGATAATAAAAAGCCACATTCTGAATTTATTAAACATAATAGTGGAAGGAGATTTATAAAATGTTTTTCTCATCTTCTACATGCATGGCAAGTCTATATGCTGGAAGCTCAGAGGTTCAAAATGCTATCATCTTAAAATAGTAGAAAAAGCACAGATCAGAACTGAACACTCCCTGGCTCTTGTCACTTGCATACAAATGAATTCAGATGACATAGCACTACTTAGAGTAAATCGTGAGCAGAAATAACTCTGCCTTCTGACTGATTTCAGTTTCACTTGTCCCTGGTTTAGAGATAATAGATTAGTATTAAATGGAAATAAGTCAAGGTCATGGTTTTTTGGTCATAAGTGAAATTCATCAGCCTCAGCCTTTCTTCCTATATCTCCTCTGACTTGTGCTGAAACTTTTCCTGTTCAGATGACTTATGTTGGTGAGTTGGAGTAGTATTTCTGTAGTAGGCTTCAATATGATATTCACGGTCCTTAGTAAGAAAATTACACTACCTGTCAAATTGATGTTCAAATGCTACCATGCCTTTATGGGACAGCTCTCCTCTCCTTTGATATTATATGTTTCCAATAGAGCAGATAGATTGGTTTCAAGTTGAGATGAGGCATTCATTGTTAACTCAAAAGCGTTTCATTGGCTGATCAGTTTGCTCTCCACTCAACTTCTGAGCACTCACATTTCTTTAGCTGTTTTTGATCTACTAATAATTTCTTTTCTAATAGCGTCCATTTTATGTTTTTCCATGTCTGGAAAGCATTTATTATTTCCTTAGACGACAAGAAAGAAAGAGAGAGAGAGAAGAAAGAATGAAGAAAGTAAAGAGGGAAGGAAGTAAGAAATAGCACTTCCAGGCCTCCACCTCCTCTTTGTCTGCATATTGACAAAAAAATAGGGATCAGGGAAGGTTGTTGTGTTTTCTAACCTATGCGGTCTTTCATTTCTTTGTTTTAAAGGAGCCCTTTGCTCAACAAAGTGAATAATACAGGTGTAACAAAGCTGCAGCCATTTATATGGAACACATGATCATTTTTGTAGCTGCAAAGCCCCAGTGAGAGCCTTGAGTGTTCTGTTTGGCTAAGAAGGAGCAGTGAATTCTATAGGCTATAAACCCTGTCTTAGTGGAACCCATACCCTGACCTCTGATGACTGAGTGACCTTATAAATGTTGAGACTCCCACTTCTTACTTTGTAAGGATAACAACGTATGGGTTCTATCTCTTAGAGGGGCTTTGTTTAAAGTCCTTAATTTTCTTCTTCCCTTTCCTCTCATTTGCACGTAAAAAGATGAGTCTCAGGACACACGTGGGAAGAAAAACACTTTTTAGCTTAGGTCAAGCATACTCAAATGAGATTTATAATAATGTATAGATTTTAAATTTTTTTTAGAAAAGTTGAGTTCCTATTTGTCTCTGTTAATTAAAGAGCCCATAACCTGAGGTGAGGTGGAAGGAAAAGTAGGGTACTAGTCAAAGAAAGTGAGAGAGGCAGAGCTAAGCAGAGAAAGAGAAAGGAGATAGGGTGGAAGTTTACAACACTAGTTCAGAGGGCTTGGCATTCCCAAAAAAGTTTGACAAGGATTTGAGCACATTTCATTATCAGTTTTATATATATATATATATCCAATCAGCTATAGATCAACAGCCTCTTTTTTTTCTGCTTTTCAGCGATTTTATGACCTTAGGTAATTTATTAGTTTCTCTATACCTTGTTTTCTATATTTATAAAATAAAGTTCATAGAATCTACTTCATATGATTGTTGTATGAATTAAATAAAATGAGTTGTGAAGGGTTTAGACCTAGACCTGAGACCTAATAGTGTTGGACTCTTATGGAGAATATCTTCCCAAAGTCTAAAGTATTTGGAATGATAGGGTAGGGGTTGGAAAAGTGGTCATAGACAGATATGGTGTGAGAGCCAAAGTTACGATTTAAGCCTTAATTACTGTGCCTAAGCAACCCCTGAAACAAAATTGCCTTTGATATGAAAGCCCCCTGCCTAAGGACAGACAGTTCCATAACAGATGTGGCAATAGTAAGTCACATATTTTCACTCCCCTAAACAAATTTGTTTGACCCAACTATCTGCTCCTGGTGTGCTTGATTAAACATGGGTAGGAAATATGTCAGGATGCATACTTGCCCCTGATTGGCTGTAGGTAGGAGGTATGCAGGCAGAAAGTACATCAGGATGTATTCTCATCCCTGATTGGACCTCATGGGAAATGTGGTGAATTATGGGTTTTGCCTTCCTAAGCCCCTCCCAAACACAGCTCAGGGCCGTTTTCTGGGACCCAAAGCTGGACCTGGCCAGAGAGTCCATCAATCTGGCCAGTATTTAACTAAAGCTTGCTTAAAATTTCACTTTAACTGTGGTAATGATTTTAATTCTGACTGGTGGGATTAACAATAGCACAAGAGAAGGTTTTGTTCAGAGAGTGAAGAGGAACTCTGACCATTCCAGGACTGGGTGACTGCAAGCCATTGTATTATTTCTTTTCATTTAGAAAATAACACCATAGCAATAAATCAGTGACAAAAATAATTGTTACAGACAGTGTGGACTGAATCTAGATAATCACTATTTGGTAGAAACATATTTTGAGCAAAATATGTTCTATTATTTTAGGTAGTCCTAATTTTAAGTGTAAAAGAAGCAATACCAATGTTCATAGATTTTTTTTCAACCTTATAGCTAAAAATCCATGATTTCAATATGATCATGACTACATTCTTTATAGTACAAACTGAATTTTAAATTTATCTCATTTTCTAGGCTGTATCTCCATTTTGGCAAGGTACATTTGAAGTGGCTGGTAACTCTATGTCATTATTGACTATTGTATTGGAAAGCATAGTGCTAGATTAAGAAAGGGAAGCATGCATATATGCCTTTGGCTACATGGCTAAATCTGTTCTGGTCATACATGCACATCCGTATAAAAAAGATTCAAAAGACACCTTTAAAATATTGTTTTCTCCCTCCTTAAGTGACAAAAATCTGCTGTCTCACCCAATTTTTCTTCTGGTTATACTTATTTACAACTGGATTTCTGAGAGAAATGAAGATACTGTGTGGAGGGATAGTTCTGCTCACATTAGACATGCCTTCACCAATCCAGAGACATGCCTTCACCAATCCACAGGGCTGAAACTTCTGTATTGAACTACCATTGTCCTAAGTCCTAAGCCTGGGACATTCTGAGAAATTAGAAAAATGGGAAAAAAATCTGTAGAAATTATATACATATGTAGAAATTCTATATATAATTATATATAGAGAGAGAATTTTGAAAAATGTCTGTCTAACATCATAAATACTGAAAAAAGTGACTCCGAGTAAGTAAGATATCGTGCAAATGTTTTTCTGGCTTAAGGTTTGGTCTTGCTGAAACAAGATGTCTCATATTATTTCTGTTTGTGTTGATGCTTGAGCTAATTTTTCACATGGCTGAATCCTCACTTCTAAATGTTCATCTTTAAATTTACCCCAACTTGATCAGGGTCAACCCTTTGGATTCATTACTCCATATAAACAGCACTGGAGCGGATACACTGCCAGGTATCAATTGGACTTCTTACTTTACTCATTCAGTTGAGCACATGGGCAAATTCTAAGAAGAAAATTAAAATAGCTTATGTTCTTAGGTCAATTGCTTAGAAGGAACAACATATCAATGTTACAATTATTTCCGTTAATTATGAGAGCATTTCTTAAGTTTGCTACTGTTTATGTTGATGTCATGGCTGGTTATTGCTGCACGTTGAGCTGTGTAGTTCCTGAGAACATGTCCTTCACTTGTGATATCTTTATGTACATAACTCCCAAGTAAAAGAAGCATGAATAGAATGTTTCTAAACAGTAAGGCAGAAATTAGATTTTCAGCAAACATTGAAATGCAAGTGTAGTTTATACTATAGAAGATTTGACAGCACCCCAAGTAGCTATTCAATCAAAATGTGAATTTGGAAGATACGGTGCGCCATATCACTCGAGGTTCATAGAAGTTTTTTAGAAGCTGTGCCTGAAGCCTGAAGCCTGAAGGTTCATGATGGGGATTTTAGGTCTCACAACTATTTCTCAGGATCAAAATTAATTCTAGGACTCTTTACAGACCTGTCCAGTGGTTCCCCCAGCACACTGATACTAATGTGCATTAATTTGGAGCAAAGGAATAGATGCTCTGGGAAACTTTGGGAAAAAAAATTTGAAATAATCTCGAACTCAAACATATGCATTTCTGTGTACAAGATTGTTTCTGTCTGTTTCTGTTCTATTCAGTTTCTTATTAAATAAGATAATGCAAATACAGTGCTTGGGAAAATGTCTGGCATATAGTTCGCACTTGATAAACTGTTTTTTATCGTTATTAGACATGCATCTGACTTTTCCACATCTGAGAAATATGAATGATAGCACTCATATGAATGGATCTTCACTCTTGAAGGACAACAGCATATCTATTTGTGAAATAATCTGAAGCACTGTAATGGGTGTCATTAAATCATGCCTACCTGAGGCAGTATAAATCATTCGGGTAAATGAACCAATTAAAAACCAATTACCAACACTGTCTGACAATGGGAGATTGAAGAATGGAAGAAAAGACTGATATGGCCTCTATGAAACTGGTAGGAAGGCTCTACCCCTGAGGTTCCAGGGATGGATTGACAAGACGGTTAGATTGTGGATGTTCTTCTCCGAGGCTTTACATCCTTCATTTCCTGTAAAATTCAGTGACCGTTTCTGGAGGCTGAACTGTACAAAGCAAAGATTCGCAGTTATGAGAGCTCTTTACTGGACACATCATTCATTTAGTGCAAGGTCCACTTAGAGAAAACATCTTCCCAGAAAATTGTTAGAGTTTCAGTCTCTGACATAAGACCTTCCTCATGTTTCTTTTCAAGAAAAGAAAATGTGGTTGAAGTAAATGGACAGTCTTAATGGATGCTGAAGTTGTCACTTCATTGAAAATTTATTTGATACAGTTGGAAGAAAATTCAAGAGACATTTTGGAATAGTTACTTCAGCCTTTAATCCATTAATTCATTATTGATATTTGATTTTTTGTGTAGACATTTTCATGTAGAAAAGAAAATGCACTTCAAGTGCATGCAGAAATCATCTTTGTTAGTTTATGTCCAAAATTTTGGTCAATCATTCCCCCTGCAAACATAGACAACCACTATACCTTATATACTGTTCCACTGCCTTGTTCAGCTTTGTTTGCACGGTACAGCAAAGTACCTGGAAGTCTGTCATTGATGAGCAATAAATATCTCCTTGTCTTGATTCAGAGTTTTGAGGATTTTTTTTCTAAGCTACTAGCAACATAGAAGACTCTGAAGAATTTGGTGACTTGAATATTGTATCCTCCAAAGGAAGAGACACTGTTTCTTCAAAGGGTAGAAAGAATGAGGACAAGCAGGTCTTGTAGCAATCTGGTCTGTTCCCTCTTAAAGACATTTTTCTGTGTACCAGGAAGGAGTCATTATGACTGAATCCCCCGAAAGACCACAACCTCTTCATACTATTGAGTTAGTAGATAAGTTGAACATGAATTTTAGAGGAGACAGAAACTTTCAGCTCACAGTAGATCCTATTGTCTAGTTTTGCTTTTCTCCATTTCTGGTTACTGTGCACCAAAAGAATTGGGAAACACTGCTATTTTTCTCTTGTATGATTCTCCTACACTCTAAGGAATGAATGGGGTTTATAGTGTCATAGTATCTCTCAAAGCTAACATTATCTGACTTTTATTGGTGTCGACTATTTCTCTCAGGCAGTGGTCTCCTGTCACCATGCAATGTTAGAATCACACGCATTGTACTATCAACCCTTTCAGGAACTCTGCTGCTGTTCTTCCTGAAGTGTTTCTCAGGAATATGCATTTTAGCAGAGACTACAGATTTCTGGTGAAAGTACATTGAACAGTACTCATCCAAAAAGATCTTGCTCTAGTTTTCTTTTCCTGACATCTCTCTCTCTCCTCCTCTCTCTCCCTGCCTCTGTCCTTCCCTTCCAAACTCCCCCTCTATTTCTTTCTCTACTCTCCTTTGTTTAGTTTTTTTCCAGACTATTATTCATAACAACTTGTAATCAACACTCTTAACAAAGATACATATCCATAATCCATTTTTTTGAGAATGTGGGCATAGTTTTCCAGGCTACTTCCTGATGATTGGGGTGCTGATAATCTTATGGGGAACTAAAGGAAATTGAGAATTATGATCAAGTCCTGACTGGGGTAGTCTGTGAGGCTTGATCATCTCAGCCAGCAGTCTTGAATCTGTTCTGGATGTAGAACTAAGACATCTGGGCCATCTGTTCCTACCTGAGATTTCTCAGGTGGTCTTCCTTAATCAAACCTGATTTTCTTAACCCAGAATGAATCCACAGCCTCCCATTTCCTGTGGAAACAAAAGCAAAACCTCTTCTCCAAAGTAACATATCTTTTGATTTCAATTTTGAAGTCAAGGCATTTTCAAAATACCTATCTTGGATTAATCCAGCAGCTTTTATAATCAAATGTCTTTTAGCAGCTGTTGATCCATCTTCAGCCATCAAACAATTCAAAGACAACACAATAATATACAGTATCCAGATTCTCTGTGTATTTTCCATCTTTACATGGATTTATTTTAAACTCTATTTTTTTCTTTTCATATTTAATTTTTGTTTTTTGAGACCAGGTTTCTCTGAGTATCTTTGGCTATCCTGGAACTCACTCTGTAAACCAGATTGTCCTTGAACTGACAGAGATCTGTCTGCCTCTGCCTCCCAAGTGTTGGTATTAAAGGTGTGTGCTACCACACCTTGAACTCACAGAGATCCACCTGCCTCTGCCTCCCAAGTGTTGGGATTAAAGGTGTGTGTAACCACACCTGACTTCTCTCTTTCTTTTTTATTTTAAGGACTTTATCCTTTTACCTTTCTCTCACAAGCCTACATATATTTTTAAACACACTGTTAACCATTTATGGTTTTCTTCATCTTTGAATCTATCTTTACTGTATCTCTTTTTATGACCACAGGAGTCTTTAATTTGCTAAGCAATATGGCTAGGATTAAAGCAGTGGCTTTCTGAGAGTCTAACCTCATGGCAGAGGTACTGGCCAGAGCCATGTTTATTGCCACAACTGTATGGAGTTTCAAAATCCCTGGCACCACCAAGAAGCATGTTGTCAGCAATTCATAAACTCCATTTAAGTGTTTGGTGGCAGAGCCTCTTAAAAAAGCTGTAAGATTTTGCAGCTAAAGCTGAGTCAGGAAACCTTTCTTAAATGAGATGCACTAGCAAAGAGAGCCCACCTGAGAAAGTGCTGCTATCAACTATTCTTTTGTGACTAGAATTACCCCTAAGCTCTCTCAGGTTTTATGTGGATGCAGTTATCCACATTGGCACCATTTGTTGACAGAGGTTTCTGTCCTGCCAGGTTCTGCAGTTGTTTAGTCCCAAAGAAACACAGAGAGGTCTACATTAATTATAAATTGGTTGGCCTATCAGCTCAGGCTTCTTATTAACTCTTATAACTTATATTAGCCCATAATTCTTGTTTGTGTTAGCCATGTGGCTTGGTACCTTTATCAGTGAGGCATTCTCTCTGATCACAATATTTTAAGTATATAATAATAATTAAGACAGTGTCATTGTCTCATATTTAGTGAGGCATCTGTCGTCCAAGTCTCTGAATGTGGTTTATGAGCTGAAACTAAATCTGGTGGTACCAAGTCATTGTCTCTACCTCCAGCAGAGGCAGGACAAAGGGGCTTGAATATACAATGACCAAGCCCTCCCATCTGCTTTGCAGAGTTCATTAGAAGATACTTGTTCCATCTGCAGACAAGGAATTTTTAATTGTTACCCTTTTAATTGCTTTTCTCCTGGCATTGGGGGAGGGTCATATAATTCCTAAGAATCATTTTGAATTTTCTCCCATAACATTATTGTTCATTTTAATTCTGTTCCTGCAAGAAATAATGATTTAAAATCTTCTACCTCCCTTTCCTAGTCAAACTAATGATTTGTGTGAGTGGATACCAAGATCTGGGATATTGCAGCGGTATTTAGTGTTCCATAACAAAATACCCAAGACCATTAACTGACAAAAGAGAAAATGCATATTTTTGCTCTTGATTTCAGAGGTTCCAGGATTTTATCTAAGCCACTGGCAAGGTAGGAAGGTGTCCCTCCCCCACTCCAGTTTCTTTTGGCCAATGTTCTAATAATCCCTTACTTTTCTCCTCCCCAAATTGATCCCTTCCTAATTTTTTGGTTTCTGTGGTTATTCCAGGTTTAGCACACATAGTTAAAGAGTTGATGCCAGAGTCCATATATGAACAAGAACATGGAGTGCTTATCTTTCTGGTGATAGTTGTTTATCTGCTCTAAAAACCAGTTTTTATGATTTTTAAAAGGACAGGTCTTTTTTGATCACACTTTCTTTTTTAAAAATTGCTTTTATTCAGTTATATTTTTCTCTGCTCCCCTCACTTCCCCCCCATTCTCCTTCTCCCCTCTCCCATGAATGTGATTACACTTTCTATATGATGCTCTGGTCCTCTTGTGGATCCAAACAGCAAGAATGTCATCACCAGCTGAGGCCTCTCTACCTTCAAACAGATCTGTTGTAAGGAGGCTGCTTGGTTGTTCAGGCTGCTCAGCAGCTCAGACTCAAAATAACTACACAGAAACTATATTAATTAAATTACTGCTTGGCCCATTAGTTCTAGCTTCTTACTGGTGAACTCTTACATCTTAATTTAACCCATTTCCATTAATCTGTGTATCACCACATGGCTGTGGCGTACAATTCCGGCATCTCTCTCCAGTGGGACTACATGGCTTTTTCCTGACTCCCCCTTCTTCCTCCCAGTATTCAGTTTAGTTTTCCCTGCCTACCTAAGTTCTGCTTTATCAACAGGCCAAGGCAGTTTCTTTATTCACTAATGGTATTCATAGCATACAGAGGGGAATCCCACATCACACATCTGTAAAACATAGTAGCTGAAAAAAAATCTGTGGTATTGTGTTATAAGTGAAAGGTCTGAACTTTTCCTATTTTGTAACTGGGCCTGAATAAGTCCACTAAAAGGACAATGAGAGAGAGAGTATCTACACAGAGACAAGGGAGACAGCATGTACCAGGCCTGAGCTAGCCCCTAAAATATCTCAAGGTAATGGCCAAATAAGAACAGGTCCTGGGACTTGTCCAAACATGCCCCCAAATGGATAAACAGTAGCCTTAGCCAGTCTCTGCTAGCCCTAGCCAATCAGAAATGTACTAATGTCACTGCCACTTGCTAAGCCAAACATAGATAGAATGACCTAACTGCTTCTGAACTGCCCTTTGGCTCTGCTTAAAAGGAGCCTTAAGTTCCACTCAGGGTCATCGCCATTTTACCTTTGTGTGGGACTGACATCCCCAGTCTACTGGTAATAATGTTCTTGTTGATTGCATACATGGATGGTGGTCTTCTGTGGGACTTCTCCAGGACCCTAACAATAAGTAAGAGAGAATCAACAAAATACTCCCTACCTATGCTTGCTTTGTGATCTCCAAGACTTGTTGTTTCTTAATACACATAAAAGAACGTAGTAAGGTAGACTTGAAGGAGTCACTTCTGTTTATAATGAGCAGTGTTGAATGCAGAGACTCTGGCTGGTACAGGTGCTGAAAATAAGGGACTGTTAAATGTTCACCTCTAAATAGGACTTTATTATCTCTTTTTCTAAGACTCCAGGGGCATTGTGGGAAAACAGGTGGAAAGAATGTAAAAGCCTGGAGATGAAAAGGACTCCAAAATACTATCTTTTGTCATGACAGAGTCATTGCAGTCACAGTCTAAAAGCAGTTACAGTTGCCTGCACGGGTCCTGCATAAGACTAGACCTGCCAACAGCTAATCATGTATGGAGGAGAGGTTCTCCTGTCCCCAACCCCTTCTAAGTTGTTGGCCATTGATGGATTCTGAGGGACAGGGAATCATTAACTTCTGATAAGGGCCTACTGGTGAGTCAACAAGGAGCTACAAGATGGTTCTTTACTTACAGTGAAACAAATGGCCATGGTAAAACTCAGTACTTCACAAGACAAAACAAAAATAAAGGAACATTGTAAAGAGACCTGTAGGGAGGAGGAGTAATTTGCAAGGGTGGTTGAGACAAAAGAGAGTAGAATATGAGATTAATCAATTTAAAAAGAAAAACAAGAATGGAAAGTATAGAAAGGTGTTTAGCAATTTTCTCTTATGAAGAATTAAGTAGGTGGGGGAAGTTTGGGGATTCATATCACATGTAAATCAATGATGAGACAATACAGAAGTATGAAGCTTTGAAGCTTCTCCCTACCATTTAAATAAATGGGCTTCATTTAATACAGCACTTATGCATCACAGCCTTGATGCCCATTTCTCATTGGACCCGGCAGTAGCTTATTAATCAGTTTCAGTTGTTAGGTAGCGAGCTTTCCTTGTTTTCTGATCATTCTGGATATATTCGTAAAGGACAAGGGTGACCGCATCGGTGAGTGCTAGTCTCGTTCCATTTGGTGTGAAAAATCTCTTGAGATTTGAACTGATAGATACTCAAGAGTAAGAGGAAAGCAAACAAGAGAGAAAGCAGCATGCTGTGATTCTGCACCTACATTGAAAACCTTCTTGAATAATCCATATTTCAAAGCATGATTTACATGGGTGTCCATGGGGATGTCCCCAGCTAGGGCCTTGGGCAGCAGAGGAGAGGATGCCTGAACTGGCCCTGTCCCATAGTCACACTTATGAATATCTTGAATATCACCATAGAAATTTCGACCGATGGATGGAGATAGAGATAGAGGCCCACATCCACATCAGACCAATGGACTGAGCTCCCAAGGTCCAGTTGAAGAGCAGAAGGAGGGAGAAGATAAGCAAGGAAGTCAAGACCGCGAGGGGTTGGTCCACCCACTGAGACAGTGTGCCTGATCTAATGGGAGCTCACCAAATTCAGCTGGACTGGGTCTGAATGAGCATGTGATCAAACTGGACTCTCTGAATGTGGCTGCCAATGGGGGAGGACTGAGAAGCCATCCATAATGGCACTGGGACCTGTCTCTTCTGCATGTATTGGCTTTTTGGGACCCTAGTTTACTTGGATGCACACCTT
>PVIU01021922.1:0-30504 GCA_004026605.1 Ondatra zibethicus
ACCGCTGAGTAGTATTCTAATGAGTATATAATCCACACTTTCTTGATCCATTCTTCCATTGAGGGGCACCTAGGTTGTTTCCAGGTTCTGGCTATTACAAACAATGCTGCTATGAACATAGTTGCACAAATGCTTTTGTAGTATGATTGGACTTCTCTTGGGTATATTCCCAAGAGTGGTATTGCTGGATCCTGAGGTTGGTTGATTCCCAATTTCCTGAGAAACCGCCACACTGATTTCCAAAGTGGTTGCACAAGTTTACATTCCCACCAGCAATGGATGAGAGTTCCCCTTACTCCACATCCTCTCCAGCATAGGGAATAGTTGGTGTTTTTGATTTTGGCCATTCTGACAGGTGTAAGATGGTATCTTAAAATTGTTTTGATCTGCATTTCCCTGATTGCTAAGGAAGTTGAACATGACCTTAAGTATCTTTTGGCCATTTGAATATCCTCTGTTGAGAATTCTCTATTCAGATCTTTACCCCATTTTTAATTGGGGTATTTAGAATTTTAATGTCTAGTTTCTTGAGTTCTTTGTATATTTTGGAGATCAGACCTTTGTCTGATGTGGGGTCAGTAAAGATCTTCTCCCATTCAGTAGGTTGCCTTTTTGTCTTAATGACTGTGTCCTTTGCTTTACAGAAACTTCTCAGTTTCAGGAGGTCCCATTTGTTCATTGTTGCTCTTATTGTCTGTGCCCTTGGCGTTTTACATAAGAACTGGTCACCAGTGCCCACGTGCTGCATGCTACTTCCCACTTTTTCTTCTATCAGGTTCAGTGTGGTTAGATTTATGTTGAGGTCTTTAATCCATTTGGACTTAAGTTTCGTGCAGGGTGACAGATAAGGGTCTAATTTCATTCTCCTACACGTTGACATCCAGTTATGCCAGCACCATTACTCAACCAATGAAAGCAACACATAAGGTACTCACTCATAAATGGATATTAGCTATAAAATAAAGGATAGCTATTGCTATGATCTACAGACTCAGAGAGATTAGATATCAAGCAGGTACATGAGAGATGTCTGGAGCTTCCTGGGAAGGTTAAATATAAGAAATTTCATGAGTGGACTAAGGGTAGGCAGGCATGGGAGCATAAGAGAGCAATCAGGTAGGGGTAGAGTACTAAAAGAGACTACTGGAAAAAGGAAAGGCATCTGGGGATCAGGAAAAACCTGGTGCTAGGAAATTTCACAGGAATCTACAAGGATGTCCCAAATAAGACTTCTAGCAATAGAAAATATCAAGCCTGAAACATCTCCTGTGCCTAGCCCAATTATTATCAGAGAGAGTTCTTCTAGCAACTAATGGAAACAGGTGCAAACCCACAGTCAAACATTAGGCTGAGTTTGGGTAATACCACAGAAGAGGAGAAGAAAGGATTGTAGGAGCCGGAGGGGTCAAGGACACCACTAAAAACCTCACAGAATCAAGTAAGCTGGGCTCATAGGGACTCACAGATACAGAACTGCCTA
The DNA here is from genome assembly GCA_004026605.1 of Ondatra zibethicus. Taxonomy (NCBI): domain Eukaryota; kingdom Metazoa; phylum Chordata; class Mammalia; order Rodentia; family Cricetidae; genus Ondatra; species Ondatra zibethicus. The sequence continues at coordinate 1,481 of PVIU01021922.1, forward strand.
ACAGGCAGCCTTTATGGACTGATCTAGGCACTATCCATGTGACTTGGTCCTCTTGTGGGACTAACAGTGGGAACAGGGGCTGTTTCAGACTCTTTTACTGGCTTTTGGGACCATAATGAGTCTCCTTGCTTAGCTTTAGTACATAGAGAGGTACTTAGTCTTACTGAAGCTTGATATGCCATGTTTTGTTGATACTCAGAGGAGGCCTGCCATTCCCTAAACAGAAAGGGAAGAGGTGTAGTTTTATTGGTGGGAACAGAGGGACTGTGGGTGGGGGTGAGGGACTGGGAGGAGAACAGGGAGGAGAACCTGTATCTGGGATATAAAATAGAAAAAGTAAATTTATTTTTTAAAAATTTATTTTCAACTTAAATGTAAAACTAGAAATATTTTAGAAGAGGTAAAAACATTTTAGAAACTATTCAGTATCTCTGGTCAAGTTTCTAAGTTTGAAAGCAAATGCAATGTTCATAAAACAACAACATGATAATGTTGATTTGTTCAAAATTATTTTTTTCTCTAAGCACCTGTAAATGTGACAAATAAAAACCACTTTCAGTCAAAATGTGTGCAAATCACATGTCTGACAAAGGACTCAAGAAAACCTCAATACTATGAAAATCACACAATTCAATTTGAGAGCTAACAACAGATGTAGAGTTGTTTCACTGGAAATGATATTTATATGAAAACAGAGACAGGAGAACATTCAACATACTCACCCATCACAGACCTGCAAATTAAAACCACATTTATGTATCACCACACAAAATTGCAAAGAAAAGACAAAATAAATACCACTACTACCATTACCCCCAACTGAGCCCGTGCTATGTTCTAGGTGATGCTCTCTCTATTTGGCACACTCCAGAAGAGGAGACATCAGTTGAAGAATTGCCTCCATCACATGGGCTAATAATGGTTGTGTCTGTAGGGCATTTTCTTGATTGCTAATTGATGATAGATGCCCAAACAATTGTGGGCAATACCTATTCTTAGGTATGTGGTCCTAGGCTATGTAAGAAAGGCAGTTGAACAAGAGCCTGGGAGAAATTTTCTAAATAGTATACCTTCATAGTTTCTGCTTCTAGTTCCTGTCTTTGATATGCCAAAGTTTCTGTTCCCCATTTGAATTCATGGAGCCAGATTCCTGATGCAAATTTAATGTTTTTTTTTTAAATAAACATACTCAAGTTTGGATTAACACCATTCCAACACCCAGCATGGTGGATGTGGAAAGTGTGGCAGGGAGTCCTGGGAAGATAGAACTTTTAAAGGGGAAATGCTGTAACCAGGGGAGATCATGTCTTTTCATCTTCACACTGGGTATGGAAGGCATAAGGTAATGTAGTTTCTGAAATCATTAATCAAGTTTTGGGCATGAAAACCTAACAAAGAGCCATTCATAACTGACAAGGTATCTTCAACAACAGGATGTCTTCTAAGAACATCTGGATCTTGTTAAATTTTTTGGCCCTGCTCCTTAGCTCCTTAATTAGCTATTTTCAGAGTACTCATTCAAATTTCTGCTATCACTGCAAATTTCTAGAGCTGAGATAAGCCCCCACTCATTATATGGGTTATAAGCCTCTTCTTTTAAAACAGAGTTTGCAAAGTCAGATCCTCACATCTTGAGCTTCTGCCTTGGCTTCCTTCAATGATGGACATACTCTGTGAGATGAAATAAAGCCATTTTTCACCCAAGTTGTTGTGGTATATACTATAGCTACAGAAATATTAGAACATCAGCTTAACTTACAGTGCTGCAAATTGGATACAATACAAATGATCCCAATCAAATAGCTAAGAAATATTGAAATATCACTACTGTTGAGTAGAATAGAGTCTTACCATTACCCTGCTGATACATTGAACAAAATAGTTACATGTTCAGCTTAGTATTGGAGTAAAAATTATAGGTGTGTGCATGTGTGTGTGTGTGATGAAGATAATGAATAGTACTTTTGCGAAGGTTAAAATCAGGCCAAACAAGTTTATGGTTATATAAACTGGATAGAGTAATGGTTGGTTTTGGAACAGAAACTCAATAGAATGTAAGAAAATACATTGAACTGACAGAAATGCTCCTTGTTTTATTTCAGTTGGTAAATACTAAGTTCATAAATCTTTCAAAGTTTCCTGAACTTTGTACTAAAGTTTGGCTGTTTGGTTTTATATAAATTGTGTCTTAAATGAAATGACTGAAAGTACTATTTTCTAAACTCAGTGACATTTTCAGTGTTTTGAAATTGTGTGATTTATTGCTCATTCTAATAAATATTTGGTGTGTGCCTACTTTTGTATTTGTAATTTTACAACCTTTCTATAAAAAATGGTTTCCATAGTTACATAATCTGCAACCCTTGAATATAAATTGATTCTTTTACAAATAGACTTCTTACAAATACTCCTCTCCCAAGTCCTCCTAATTCAACCTGAGTCACTGCTGTAGACATAGTCTGCTTCTTTTCTACTCTTGAGCTTCTATCACTCTCATGCAAATCTCATAAAGTCAATTTTATAAAACATTATTTAATAATTTATAATAATTATTTTTATTGTTTTTTTTTCATATTTTCTTGGCTAGATACAGGATTTAAAATATAATCTTTGCCCAAAAGTGTTATTGCTGGATTTTGAGGGTTGATTCCCACCTTTTAGAGAAACTTCTGTGCTGATTTCCAAAGTGGTTGTACAAGTTTGTATTCCCACTAGCATTGGATGAGTGTTCCCCTTACTCCACAACCTCTCTAGCATAAGAGAGCTCATCAACACCAGCCAAACTGGGAAGGAACAGCATAGGTCCAATCTAGTTCCTCTGAATATGGTTGACACAATTACAAGGCTGGGGCAGACTGACGGGCCACTGGCAGTGGCATCAGGATTTATCCCTACTGCATGAACTGGCTTTTGGGGAACCTACTCTCTTTGGATAGATACCTTGCTCAGCCTAGATATAGTAGGGAGAGCCTTGGACCTTCCCCCAAAGCAATGTTCCTTACCCTCTCTGAGGAGTGGATGGGAGGTGGGGGGGTTAAGTGGAGGGAATGGGAGTGGGAACTTGGATTGGTATGTATAATGAAAAAAAAGATAGTCTGTTTTCTTTAAAATATAAATAAAAATGATTACAAAAGAAAATATAATCTTTGTAATGCATATTAGTTGCTATCTTTCTTCTATAGTATAGTATAGTTCTGCCACAGAACAAATTACCATGTTGTTCCTCTCTGGTAATATCAGTCACCATTTTTGACATCTTCATTAGTCAAAGTAACTTCTCCAGATCCTCAAGGCATTGTACAACATGTACCAGAATATGATGCAATATCGAAATCTCATGTTTTCAACTTGTAGCTCTCTTTTGTGTTAAGTGCTCAGAATCATCTTCTGTTTGCCACTCCTAACACGACTTACATTCACTATTCATGAACTGCTTTATAAATTTATACATGGAACAAAAATTGAAAGGAAAATATGAATTTACTGGGCAAATAAATTGGTAAGAGGCTTTCACAATAGAGGGAATCATTTCAGTAAAACTGAAAATAAGAAAAACAAATGTGATTTAATAATATAAAATTATGTGCTGCAGCTAGAATGAAAATTCTATTAGGGGAATTAAGAAATTATAGTTTGGAGCTGGGAAGGCATAGCAGTTCCCCCTGAGATTGAAACATTCCATCCTACAGGAAAGCTCCATAATTAGGAAGATAAAGAACTCAAAATAGCTCCAGGAAGTCCCTGAAACTGAACAAATTTACTAGACCCCTTCTTCTTAGAGTAGATAAGCCAAACTACAAAGAAGACTCTGAGGCCAGACCAGCATCTTGGAAGAAGTAGAAACCAGTCAAGATGCTTGGGAGAGATTTAGAACAACTTAGTCACTAAGAAGGGACACTTTCCAACCTGTTGAGCTTCATGCAGAATGTACAATATGCTCCAGGTTGCCAGCTTTTGTGAGAAATCACCCATGCTCTGTAAGATTTGGTAATACAGCTGTCTTTGGGTAAATTTTTGCCTCTGCAACACCCCACCCATATTTTTGAAAGTAACCCTAATAAAACTGTTTCACTAAGTTGGACTTTGGTAGTACATATATTTGGTCTGTCATGGGCTTCCTATTAAGTATGAGTAGACATGTGTGTTGTATAGTCCCAGGAAAAGTCTTGTCAAATAAAATGAGACAGCTCAGTCAGTTAGGTGCTTGCCTTGCAGTATGGAAAATCTGAGTTCAATCCTCAGAACACATGTAAAAGTAATCTGGTGTGCTGGTGCACACTTGCAGCCTCTGTTCTGGGGAAGCAGACAGGCTCAGGCTAGCTATGCAATCATGAGTTTTGGAACAGTGTGTGGCATGGACACTTTAAAAGAAATCCCACGCTAACCCAGATTTGAGAAATAGATGGTTATTTATTTAGGGGTAAACTCACAAATCAGAATTCTCTGCTTTAACGGAGAACAGAGATCAAATCCAACAATCCAGCAATCCAAAAGTGCAGGAAGGGGTGGACACAGGCTCTGCATCCACATATATGGTCTAAGAGGCCACGCCCCAGTAGGCAAGTAACCACAAGCTGTAAGATTTCCTACAGCAACAGTGAAGATACTCTTTTTCAAAATATAAATTGATTGCCAGGCAGAGGTGGTACACACCTTTAATCCCAGCACTCAGGAGGCAGAGGCAGGCATATTTCTGTGAGTTTGAGGCCAGCCTGTTTTACAAGAGTGAGTTCTAGGACAGGTTCCAAAGCAACACAGAGAAACCCTCGAAAAACCAAATAATAATAATAATAATAATAATAATAATAATAATGATGATGATGATGATGATGATGATGATGATGATGATGATAAGTAATAAATAAATAGATTGATGCTGAAGAATGTCTCTTGATGCTAGGTTGTCTTTTAACTTCCACATGTGTTCACACACATACATATACATTGGATACATGTTTACCTTCAAAATAATACACACATATGCAAAAAATGTATTTGTGGCATTAGTCACCTTATGAATGACTGCAAAGTGTTTGGATGTTTACCTGAGGAATACCTTAAATATACCAATATTCATCTGTCAAAAATGTTAGTTGAATTATTTCCTTCATGGAACTCTTATTTCATTAATGATACAGATAATTAATAATTAAATATAATAAACATAATATTTCATGTAGTTATTGTGGCAGCATACTCAAAGCAATTTATGCAGTTGTCATAGGCTAGGCTTGCATGTCACGGTAGATACTTTGTTTGCTTTAACAGCACTGCTTTCCTGGCACTAATAGCAGGGCCTATTCATAATATATGCTCAACAATAAATTTGGGTTAGTTAAATAGAGATTGGCTAAGCATTCAACTAGGGATATAAAGTCCATGAATAAAATAGTAATGTAAGAGAATCCATTATATTCAACAGCTTGAGAAAAAGCCCAGTGGCTCTGAGATAGAGAGAGCTAATTTAGAAAGTTAGCTAAGTTAGAGAAGGAGGTATGGGAAACCTGTGAAATGCAAAATAATCCGTGTTATCAGTTTTGAAGTACAATGCATGACAAGTTAAAATTACTGATTCATTATAGAAGGAGAATCCTGGGAATAGTTTGAATCATTGAGAGTCAAGTGGATATAAAGGAAGTGTATTTGTAGTCTGTGAAAGCCATGATAAAAGTTGGAAATCAAGGCTGTAATAGTTTGTGTTATATTGCTCTAATAAAGAAAATGTAAAAAAAAGCAACTTGGAGGTGAAAGAATTTATTTGACTTACATATCCTGAGCCACAGTCCATTGAGGGAAGCCAAGACAGGAAGGCAAGGCATGAACCTAAAGATGGGAACTGAAGCAGAGACCATGAAGGACTGCTGCTTATCACTTGCTCCTGTGCCTTGCTCCACATGACTTCCTCAACCTACTTTCTTATACAACTATACCAGCCCAGGAGGGGCATTGCCCCTACCCTGTGAGTTGAGTCCTCCCATATTAACCATTAGTCAAGAAAATTCCCTACACACTTGCTTACAGACAATCTTATAGAGCATTTATAGAAAACTTATGAGGCATTTTCTCAATTGAATTTCCTTTAACTTGTATCAAGTTGACAAAAACAACAACAAGAAAAACCAATCCAAACAAACAAAACCAACTGTTCCACTCCCAAAACAGGACATGATGTGACAATGAAGATAGGAAACAAGCATAGCCTGTGGATTCTTTAGAGCCTAGAATCAACTGATAGATTAGATAAAAATCAAAGAGATCAAGAAAACTAATGCGCTTACACATTATGAAATTTATTAGAGGCAGGAGTACCAGTTATGGAAGATGCCTCTCTTGAGACTGACACTAGAATGGACCATTCTACACACTGATGATATTATTTACCTCAGAAATAGAATTGGGAGGAGATTATGGTTCACTCTAGGTGTGGATGAATGGCCCTTTGGATGAAAGGTAGAAGTATAGAAGGAAAGGGCTAAGGATAAAGCACTTAGATCTGAGCAGATCCCTGGGAGCACAATTATGAAGTTGAAGAATGTGGGGTATTAAAATTGTCCGGAGACTAAAATGCTGCTGGCAAAACGTGTTAGATTTTCTTTAAGCTAAGTAGAATGAGCTATAACCTGAATAGAAAGATTCTGTCCTAAAACTGGGCAAGTAAATCAAACCAAAGAATTTATAAGACAATCTAGAAGAAACATAGGCTTCATGCAAGACTCTGAACAAGAGAAGTATCATGTTTGCTATATTTGGCCTTAGGAAAAAACAATGTATATGTCAGCTAAGGTTACACTTCTCCCTATTTATATATTCTATAATACTTGGACAATGATGAGGTGGTTTGTAAATACACACCAAATTTGATAATTTGGCTTGTTTAAAACATAATTTATTTATATATTTATAAGCAAATTATGCTTCATAAAGATAATAAGCATATGAAACTAATGTATTTTAAATGGACAATAGAAGTGTTAAATGTTGCTATTTAAGATTTTCAATTCAAAAATACAAGAGAAAGAACTCAATGCTTCATTTATCAAAAGTCATAATTAATTTTGTTCTTCTCTATCTCTCTTTTCTTTCACATACATGCATCGACTACATTCATTATATTATCAGAGTTACAAATATGATCATGTAAATAATATAAATGTATTTATGATAAGTATTTATTATTCTTTCAATATCCAAAGGTTTTATTATGAAATAAGCTATTCTTACCATTCAAAATATGAAGACAGTAATCACAATATCCCCACTTATATTAGCCATTATTAAGAACAATATGGATCAGGAGAAATGGCTCAAAGTTTAAGCAAACTCACAACTCACACAGAGGACTCAGTTTCAGTTCTTAGAATCCACATCAGAAGACTCACAGCTACCAGTAACTCTAGTTTCAAGAGATCTGACATCTTCTGACCTCTACCATAAACATATATACATTCAGGCACAAACATATGCATACAATAAAAATAAACAAAAATCTTTCTAAAAGAACCTTGTGTCTTCAATAAATATTACTTACTGATTAATTGGCACCAAAAATGACAGAAACAAATTATTTTATACTGATAAAGCGTGACTCAACAAAAGTACATACCTTTTGTGCTTCTAAGTTCTATTTTGGCCTCTAATGTTAAGTAACTTGTAGTGAACACACACACACACACACACACACATTTGTGTTCTGGTATAACCTTGATTCTATAAATTAAGCTATCTGTAGTCATTTTTTTTTAGCATGTGGATTTTCCTTTAGTAGCAGGTCTGCTTTTTGTGATACCTAAAAGTTCATTTGGTATATTCTGTAATATTTTTCTAAGAATTGAATTTATTACAAAATTTAAGAATTGTCTATGAATAAATACTTTCAGAATTAAAAACTTAAGACAAAGAGAAAATGTACGCAGATAAAAGAAAATACATGAGAGCCCTGTGTTTTTATTGCAGTTTTTGTTCTAGAACAAAGCCATTCTTTTTAAATAGATAGTGCAGCTATAAATAAAACACAAATAGTGTCCAGGAAAAGCAGTGATGCAGAATATTGCATTTCAGTGCAAAGCTTCATCAGTGTTAAAGTGCTGGTTCCAGTAGGGATTCAGAGCTGGCTTGCCATATTAATATGAAGACTACATATTCTGGCCATTGTAAAAATAGGTCAGGCTTCAAAAGAGACATTTTTATGCTCAGACTTGCAAAGCAATTCTCATGGGTGTTGTTTTGCTTACTTAGTTTTAGCTGCATTTACTACATGTGAAATTCAAAAGATTTAGGGTGCTAGCTGGAGGCAGAAGTCATCAATGGTTAATGCATCTCTATTCTAGCTGTTTCTCAATTAGGCATAAGGTTAAGAAAAAGCAAACTAAAAAATAGAGTATATGATATGAGTGTAGTGGGACTTCAACTGTAATGGAATTATTTTATACTATGCTGTGCTCTGCCTTGTTCCTTACTTTTGAGCTGTTGCAAATAAAGAGCTGCTTTAATTTATTCCTGGGAAAACGTTGCCCCAATTCTACAATCCTCTGTCCTTACATTACCTTCTCTTTCTCTACTTCCATATATCACATCATATAGCATTTCCCTGCAATCAAATGATAGTGGAAGAATAGCCCTAGTATTTTCTAGATATTATCTATAAGTCTAGTTTTTACTCTACATGACCCAGAGAAAAGAAAAGACTGGCTGTCTCACTCTTGAATGTTCATTAAGAATTATGGCAAAGGGAGTAACCAGTCTACCAGTAGAACTACAACTCTCTCTGGTTTCTGCTCCAACCCCCAGGCCTACTCCATTCCAGCTCAGCAATGACCCACTGCTGGGCCCTGCCCCCAACTCTAGCAGAAGTCCATCACTCAGGAGCAGTAGAGCAGTCTACACTAGACACAAACAGCAAAAACCACACCAATCAGAACAGTCATAAGGGCTGCAGCTTGAACACATTTTACCTGTGTAGGTACAGACCACATTAGTCAGAAAAACAGCAGCATGCAACATCAATCAGAGGAACAGAGAGCCATCACTACAATAGAAAGTTGATTCCCAAAATGGACAGAGGCTTTTTAACTAGACTAGAGGCCTTGGCAGATGCCAGAAATCCATACCACAAAGACTAGAAAATCAAAGAGGAAAGAGACACCAAAGAACAAAACATCCATCCAACAAAGACAAACTAAGAAATCAGTGACTAGAACTAATTAACCAAAACCCAAATGCCAGTATAAAAATATAAAGAACCAGGCAAGGTAAGGTGGGATTTCCCTCTGTATGCTGTGATTACCATTAATGAATAAAGAAACTGCTTTGGATCTCTAGCAGGGCAGAACTTAGCTAGGTAGGGAAAACTAAGCTGAATGCTGATAGAAAGAAGGGCAGAGTCAGAGAAAAGCCATGGAGTCACCAGAGACAGATGCTGGAAACTTTACCTGGTAAGCCACAGCCACATGGCAATACACAGATTACTAGAAATTGATTTAATTAAGATATAAGAGTTAGTCAATAAGAAGCTAAAGATAATGGGCCAAGCAGTGATTTAATTAATACAGTTTCTGAGTGGTTATTTTGGTTCTGGGCAGCTGGAATGACCAAGCAGTCTTCTCATTACAAATTGGCACCAACGTGGTTGACTTAAATCCACTTAAAACCTGAGAGGGCTTGAAAAGTAATTCTAGACACAAAAATACAGAGTTTAAAACAGCTTCATGCTATCTGCTGGTGGCATGCTGCATCTTCTTTAAGAGAGGTTTTTCTGACGCAGCAGCAACAGAAAATAATCCATGCCATTTCAGAATGCACGAACTGACTCTTTTAGGAAACCGAGCATTTGAATGGGATTTGTGAGCAACATGCAATGGCTTGCTTGGTGGCAACATGGACCTGCTGTGTGTCTAGATATGGGGAATTGTACATGGCTTTCAGAGGCGACAAGCAGTTCTGCTATGCTAGATTGTGCCGAGTAAGCAGGAAGTACCGTATATTTCCTAATAATGCCACACCTTAAGTTTTGAAGAAGCGTTTAGCATTTTAAGAAGTGCTTCTGGACATTAAAGAAGTACCGATAGACAATAAAGATAAATTCAGATGGAAAGGACCTCTAAATGGGTCACAGTGTTGGATAAATGTACATAGGCTTGGGAGAGAGAAGAAAAGTCTTTAAAGAGACAGAGTACAAACAGTCATAGATTAAAAGGAGTAAAGAAAAATAAGCAGAGAGCCTGGGTTATATATATTATTGTGTTTTCTTTGATTTTTTTGACTGCAGAATCTGGGGATTGCTAAGCTAAACCAACATATATACCTTAAAGGCATCTTGATTTCAAAATATGGATCTAAGGATATGTTGCTTTGGAAAAGGGGTTCTTCTTTTGTTTCCACAGAGGATGAGAACCTCTAGATTTATTCCAGGCTAATGTGGTTTGAAGGTCCAAGACCTCCTGAAAGATTGCTTGAACACCCCTCAAAAGAAAATACTATGGCCAATAAACAGCAGGAAGCAGTTTGGAGAAACTACACCCATATTCCCAAATATTGTTTATAAATGTTTCTTTACATGTAAAGGGGGATATGCTATAGAGATTTGCATTGGTATGGATCTTGGTTTATTGATACAAATTTAAGGTCAATTTTGTTATATGTCTATTTCTGCTCTTGATTAAGGTATTGTGTTTGTCCATCTCATTTAAAAATGCAATGTATAATTAAGAAATATTGGTTAATAGAGTTATCTATAATAGTCAAGCTTGTAGTCAAGTTAGTTAGATTTTCTAGATATATTGAGATATATTTCATTAGATAGGTATTCTTCAAATCAAAATTTAGAAATCTTCAGACTATGGCAATTAAAATGTTTAAATTATTAACGTAAGACCTTTCATGATATTACATATAGAAAACAATGAAAAAAATTATTAAAAGCTTCAAAGGGAAAATGTCTACAAAGGCAGATCTATGAGAATTACAGCTGACTTCTCAATGGAGAGTCTAAAAAAACAGAAGGTCATCGAAAGATGTTTTGCATACTCTAAGAGATCACAGATTATTTCAAGATATTTGATTAAACTGTGTAAAGATGTGTCACTGTGATTGGTTTAATAAAAAGCTAAATGGGCAATAGCTAGGTAGGGAGAATAGGTGGTACATCCAGAAAAATAGAGGAACTGGGGATGAAATCAGGCATAGAGGAGACACTGGGAGATGCAAAATAAGTGTGAGGTACAGAATGAAAGGAAGGTAAAAAGCCACATGGTAAATATAGATTAGTAAAAGCAGGTTAATTTAAGTTATAAGAGCTCATGGGACATGCCTAAGTTAACTCTGAGCTTTCATAGTTAATAATAATTCTCCAGATCATTATTTGCAAGCTGGCAGCCTGAAGAAAAGTCCATTCCCAACAGATGGCACCCAGTAAAACTTGCAGTCACCATAGATGGAGAAAACGAGATATTTTATGGCAAAGTCAAATATAAACAATATCTATAGAGAAATCCAGCCCAACAGAAGGTACTAGAAGGAAAATTCAACCCAAGGAAGTTGACTAAATTCATAAAGTCCCAGGCAATAGACAATCCCACACTAGGAAACCCGAAAGAAAGGAAACACACACACTACCACCAGCAGCAATTACAACATAGTAACAGGAATTACCAATTAGTGCTCATTAATATCTCTCTGAAGCACAATTAATAAAGCCTCAGAGAGAGAAATTGGAGTTCCACCTGAAGATCTGAAAAGCAAAGCAGCCTGCCTCTGGTTCTTACTTCAACCTCAGTAGGAAATGGCGAGCCTGCCTCCAGGAATCTCAGAATGAAACTGTGTTGAGAGATGTTTCCTCATGTTTTATAATCCTCTCTGGTGCTGGGATTAAAGGTGTGCACCACTGTAATTAAAGGCATGCACCTCCCAGTTTCTATGGTAGCTAGTGTGGCTACTGTGATTAAATGTGTGTGTTACCATTACCTGGTCTGTAAGGCTGACCAGTGGGATTGTTTTACTCTCAGATCTTCATGCTGCTTTATTTATTAAAATACACCTGAAATGCTACTACATCTCTCAACATCAATGGACTCAATTCTCCAATAAAAATACACAAGCTAACAGAATGGATATGAAAACAGGAAGGATCCACTCTTCTTGATACAAGAAACACACCTCAACATGAAAGATAGACATCAGCATAAATGGAAAAATATTTTCTCATGTACCTAGCAAGAGAACTGGTGTAGCTATCTTAATATCTAATAAAATAGACTCCAAACCAAAATTAATCAAAAAAGATAGAAAATAATATACCCAGTAAAGGAAAAATCCACCAGGATCTCAATTCTGAATATCTATGTCTCAAATGAAAAGGCACCTATATTTATAAAAGAAACATTACTAAAGTTTAAATCACCCTTTCAGCCACACACGTTAATAGTGGAGGCTTCAACTGCTACCAATAGACAGGTCTTTCAGACAAAAATTAAACAGAGAAATAATGAAACTAACAGATGTTTTGATTCAAGTGGAGCTAACAGATACCTGCAGAACACTTCACCCAAACACAAAAGAATATACCTTCTTCTCAGTGCCTCATGAAACTTTCTCTAAAATTAACTATAATTAGGACACAAAGCAAGCCTCAACAGATGCAAGTAAATTGAAATAACACCTGCATCATATCAAAGCACCATGGATTAAAGTTGGATTTAAAAACATAAAGCCCACAAACTCATGGAAAGTGAATAATTCTCTATTGAATTACCAATGAGTCAAGGAAGTAATAAAGAAGGAAATTAAACCCTTCTTAAAATTCAAAAAAAAAATGGATGGACAACATACCCAGACTTAGGGGACACAATGAAAACAGTGCTAAAAGTTCATGTCACTAATGTGTCTGCATGAAGAAATTAGAGAATTCTCATACCAGTGACTTAACAGCAATCCTGAAATCTCTAGACCAATAACAAAAAAGCAGACACGTGAAAGAGGAGTGGGTAGCAGAAAATAATCAAACACAGGGCTGAAACTGATAAAATAGAAAGAAAGTATAATGCAAAGAATTAAACAAAGAGCTGGGTTTTTTTGAGAAAATCATCAAGATAGACAAAAATTTATTCAAACCAACTAAAAGGCAGAGAAAGAATATCCAAATGAACAAAAGGGGGAATATAACAAACAGACACCAAGGAAATCCAAAGATTCCTTAGGCCATACTTCAAAAACCTGTACTCCACAAAATTAGAAAACCTAAAAGAAATGGACATTTTTCTCAATTGATACCACTTATCAAAGTTAAATCAAGGTCAGATAAACAATGTAAATAGACCCATAACACTAACACCAAAGGAAAAGTTTCCAATCAAAAAAAAGAAAAAGAAAAAAAAAACCCAGGGCCAGATGGTTTCAGCACAGAATTCTACCAAACCCGCAATGAAGAGCTAATACCAGTACTTCTCAAATTATTATATAAAGCAAAAAACAGGGGAACATTGTTAAATTAATTTTATGAGGCTACAATCATCCTGATACCTAAACCACACAAACAGCAAACAAAGCAAGAGAATTACAGACCAATTTTCCTCATGAGCAAAAATGCAAAAAAATTCAATAAAATACTTGAAAACTGAATCCAAGAACACATCAAAAATAATCATCCAACATGATCAAGTGGGCTTTATCACAGAGCTGCAGAGATGAGTCAACATACAGAAATCCATCAATATAATCCACCATATACACAAACTAAAAGAAAAAATACATGATCATTTAACTAGATTTGGCCAAAGGCTTTCACAAAATCCAGTACGCCCTCATGATAAAGGCAATACATTGCAATTCCATAGCCGGCATCAAAATAAATGTAGGGAAACTTAAAGCAATTCCTCTAAAATAAAGAACAAGATAAGGCTTTCCACTGTTCATATCTTTTTAATAAAGTATTTGAAATTGTATTTAAGTAATAAGACAACTTAAGAAGATCAAGAGGAGACAAATTGGAAAGGAAGTCAATGTATCATTATTTGCAGATATAAGTGACTCCCAAAATTCTACAAGGGAAATCCTGCAGCTGATAAATTGTTTCAATGAAGTGGCTATATGAAAAATTAACTTAAAAAATACAGTTGCCCTCTTATATGCAAATGACAAATGGGTTGAGAAAGAAATCAGGGACACAATGCCTTTCAGAATAGCCACAAATAATATAAAGTACCTTTGGGTAACTCTAAGTAAGCAAGCAAAAGACTTGTCTGATAAGATTTCAAGTCTTTGAAGAAAGAAAATGGAGAAGATAGAAGAAGATGGAAGAATCTCCAATGCTCATGGATCTGCAGGATTAACATGGCAAAAATGACTATCTTACCAAAAGCAGTCTCTAGATTCAGCACAATCCCATTAAAAACCCCACTCAATTATTTACAGATATTGAAAGAACAATACTCAAATTCTTATAGAAAAGTAAAAAAAATCATGATAGCTAAAACAATCCTGTACAATAAAAGAACAACTGTAGATACCATCATCATTGTTTTCAAACTGTACTACAGAACAATAGTAACAAAAACTGCATAGCATTGTCATAAAAACAGACAAGTTGATTAATGGAACTAAATAAAAGACCCAGAAGTAATCCACATACCTATGGACACCTAATTTTTGACAAAGAACCCAAAATTATAATACAATGAAAAAAAAGAAAGCATCTTCAACAAATGGTTCCAGCCTAACTTGGTGTCTACACATAGAGGAATGCAAGCAGATCCACATCTATTACGCTGCACAAAATGTAAGTCCAAATGGATCAAGGACCTCAGTGTAACACTAGATACACTGACATTGATTGATGAGAAAGTGGGGAATAATCTTGAACACACTGGCCAGGAGAAAACTTCCTGAACTGAATACCAACTGCACAGGCAGTTAATGTAAGACAATTAACAAATGGGACCTCATGATACTGAAAAGCTTCTGTAAGGCAACTGGCACTGTAAATAGGCAAAAAGGCAGTCCACACAATGGGAAAAGATTTCACCAACTCCACATCTAAAAAAGGGCTAATATCCAAAATATATAAAGAACTCAAGAAACTAGATGTTAATAAACTAAATAATCCAATTTAAACATGAGGTACAGATCTAAACAGAGAATTCCCATCATAAGAAACTCAAATGGCTGAGAAAAAAAGAAATGTTCAATATTCCCAGCCATCAGGGAAACGCAAATTAAAAGTTCTTTGAGATTCCATCTTACTCTTGTCAGAATGGCTAAGATCACTAACACAAGTGACAACTCATGCTGGCGAGGACGTGTAACAAGGGGAACATTCCTCCATAGCTGGTGGGAGTGCAAAGTTGTACAGTCACTTTGGAAATCAGTATGGCAGTTTCTCAGCAAATTGGGAATAGATTTACCTAAAGACCTAACTCTAGCACCCCAGGGCTTACCACCCAAAGGACACTCCACCATATGACAAAGTCACTTGCATAACTATGTTTAGAGCAGTTTTATTGACCATAGCCAGAAACTAGAAACAACCAAATGTCCCTCAATCAAAGAATGGATTTTTAAAAAGTGATACATTTACACAATGAATATTACTCAGCTGTTTAATACAATGACATCAGGAAATTTATTAGCAGATGGGTGGAACTAGAAAAGATCACCCTGAATGTGAACATCTTGACCTAGAAAGACAAACATGTATGTTCTCACTCAAAGGTGAATATTTGCTGTAAGAAAGGAGGACCGTGCTATAAGCCATAGACCCAGGAAGCCTAAGTAAGAAGGCAGACTCAAGGGGATTGGAGGGCAGGATGCATGAAGCTCACCATGAAGGGAAAATAGAATGGGCATTTCCAGTGGATGGGGGTAGGAACCCTGGAAGAGGAAATGGCTATGGAAACAGGAGGGATCAGCTTGGGGGATAATGGAGGGAGAGAGTACCAGGTGAGGCACTTGGAATCTGGGGACAACCCTGGGATGAGATGGAGTCCTAAAGCAATGAAAACCCACACAAATAGGTGAGGATGACCGTAGCTAAGACTTCTATTAATAGGGAGTATGGGGAATGAACCAGCCATCACCTGTAGCTAGACAAGACTTGCAGTGGAGGATCTCAACCCAGTCACAATCCCTTCGACCTTCATTTTGTTCTACCTACAAGATATGCTGAGGTACAGATGGCACAGAAATTCTGGGAGTGATCAACTGATGACTGGCACAGCCTGGGAAGGCATACCCTGAGTGGGAGCCCACTGAATGCCAGGGCCCAGAAGTGGGATACCCCAAAGACCTAGGATAAAACCAAACATAAATGGAAAAAAGATAATGAAAGAACTTTTAATGACATTCTGCTATACTGCTATACATTAGGTGGAGCTCATGGAATCCTGCAGAAGAGGGGGAGGAAAGATTGTAGAAGCCAGTGGTGTCAAGAGCACTACAGGAAAACCCAAATAATCAACTAACCTGCACTCATAGGGGTTCATAGAGACAGAACCAACAACCAGTGAGTCTGCATGGGACCAAACTAGGCCCTCTGTATCTATTTTGCAGTTGTGCATCTTGGTCTTCATGTGGGACTGCTAGCAGTGAGAGTGGGGCATGTCTCTGACTCTGTTGTCTGACTTTGGGATCCATTTCTCCTGATGAATTGCCTTATACAACCTTGATGGAGGAGCCAGTGCCTGATCTCACTGCAGCTTGATATACCATGGGTAGTTGATATCCACAGGATGCCTGCCTGGATCTGCGAAGAAACAGTAAAGGAGGAGTGAATGGGAGTGGCTGAGAAGAGGGAAGGGAGGAGAAACTTTAGTTAGGATTTAAAAACAAAATAAAAGAAAAAGAAAAAAGAGTAATGGTAAAGGAAAACCTCCCAGCTGTAATAGAATTATGTGCGGTATCTTGTACCCATCTCTTTGGGGGAGAGAAAATGGCCAACTAGGTGATTAAAAACTAATTCAAAAGTTATAGCTATTTTGGATTTGAATGAATGATCTGTGACTCATACAGAACAGGATAATAAATTTGATGGCAAACAAATTAAAAAAGAGATGTATGAAAAGATTTTTCAGTCTGGGTTAAAGTGAAGATATTTGTGCTCTGTTTGCAAGATCAACAACTAATTAATTTAGCACAGAATTATTTTGGTAGCAAATTGTTTAGGATCACCCACTCTAAGGATGTCAGTCAACCTTATTGACCATGTGTCCCTGTTGTAAAAACAAACAAGAAAACAAGCAAGCAAATAAATAAAAACAAACAAAAATTACTGTAATGGCAGCATTGAGGTTATGAAGGAACTTAGCATCATGGACTTCTCTTCACCATAGTAAAAGAGGCTCTGGTAATCTATAAGTCTTCAGACTGTCTGTCAGTATGAGCAATATTTAATGCCTTGATATCATACCCTAATAGTCACCTCCCTTTTGAAAAGCCCACATCGATATGTGGTATACACTGTCCTTCTAAGAGCTTCTCTCTTTTATTGATAACCCTGTTTAATTAAGTCTTTGTTAAAATTTCTTCTTATTAAATTCCAACTTTGATTTTAAAATATAAAAAAATGAAGTACATATAAAAATAGCACTAATTGCTGGCATGATCAACAATGTGTCTAATGACAGTATGATTACAGTGGGCCACTTCTACCAGGAAAGAGGTATCTTTTGTTCTTCATACAGTTGGCATTTACTCTGGGTATAGATTTTTTTATCTGCACATATTGTTTTTGCCAGTATAATCATTCATGAACTTACAGAAAGCTATTCTACATAGCATGTCTTCTGACCAAGAAGCACCTTTCATATAAAAAGAAGCTCAGCAATATGTCATGCTTATATAATTTCCAAATCTTACTATGTGGCTTGCCATCCCAATGCAGGAAGCACAGCACAATATTAAACAGAACTTTGAAGACTCAATTACAATAAGGTGGGCCTATCTTAGAGGGCTAGTATAAGAGTTATTAAATTCTTTCTTAGAATTGTCAGGCCCTGTTATTACAAAAATGGAAACCCATAACAACCCATCCAAGCATAGTTTCAAATAACTCTCCAGAATTGTAATGTTGGATTAGAAAATTTATAGAGGGAGGTAACTAGTTACATACATGACATGTTATAGAAAATGACTTTTAATCATTCTGATTATATTATGAATATATTTCATAACTATGTATACATATATGAAACAGATATCTATGTTTGTTTTCTTTCTTCTCATCTTACCTTAGCCTGTAACATAACAGAGCTGATTCTATATTGGTCTTTGAGTATTAATAATTTTAGGTCATAATGTCAGTAAAGATACTGGACATTGGAAGGGTACACACAACTCAAACACTTCCAATGAGTGTTGTGATTTGATTTAAACAGAATAATTACATCCTACTAGAGATAGGTGATGTGGGAAGTCCTTCTGTATATGTGCTGCTTTTATTGCTTAAAGAATAAAAATGGTGCTTGTGCCTATGACAGGGCAGAATAGAGCTAGGTGGGAAAACTAAACTGAATGCTGGGAGAAAGTAGGCACAGTCAGAGAGACACCATGTAGCCGCCACAGGAGATAGATTTTACTAGTAGGCGACAACTACGTGATACACAGATTAATAGAAATGGGTTAATTTAAGATAACAGAGTTATCCAGGAATATGCCTAAGCCATTGACCAAGGAATCATATAATTAATACAGTTTCTGTGTAATTATTTTGGGTCTGGGTGGCTGAGAACGAACGATCAGTCTCTGTCTATAGATTGGTACACCAACATGGGCTAACAACATCCACATGAAAGCTGAGAGATTTTGAAAAGAAATTCTAGACAACAACAACAACAACAAAAAACACCCCCCCCAAAAAAAACAAAACAGAATTTAGCACAGCTTCTTGGTTGTGGAATTTTTTTTTTCCCAAATGGACTCTGTTTACTGGCAGCAAGCAGGGATCTTGTGACTCCTTTAAAAGAGGTGTTCCTCACTCAACATTGGCAGCAAAAACTGCTTGGCTCATTTAAGAATGCTTCCTGGTTCATGCTAGTTGTACAAACAGCTCTGGCTTTATCAAGATGCTGAGAACTTGAATGGGGTTTATGTGCAGAATGCTGCAAATTACTTGGTGGCAGCATGGGCCAACTTCTACTCAAAGTTGAGGCAGTGAGTGTGGTTCCCAACCAGTGGGCCCAGAGCTGACAGTAGGGCACCTCTGCCATATTGAAAGTCTGAGAGAGGCAGAGTCAGCATCCAGGGTTGCTGCAAACACACTAATTATCATTTTAAAGTACTTCTGGTCAGAAAATAATTAAAGATATGCAATATAGACAGAAATAAACCTCTGAATGGGTCACAGCATGCTTAAAAAATGTACATAGGCTTGAGAGAGGGAAGAAAAAGAATATAGAAAAAAAATAAAACAAAGTCTTTAAAGAGATGGAGTACAAACAGTCATAGATTAAAGGAGTAAAGAAAAAATAAGCCACATAAAGATAGAACATACATAGAGAGTCTGGATTATGTATATTATTGTGTTTTCTTTAAAATTTTTGACTGTGAATGAGCTGAATACAAAGAGACATTACATTGGACAGGCTGCTAAGCAAAACCAACATATATATTTTAAAGATATCTTGACTTCAAAATCAGGGTCTAAGGATATGTAACTTTGGAAAAAGGGTTCTGCTTTTGCTTCCACAGAGGTTAAAAAGCTGTGGATTCCTTACCAGCTAATATGGTTTGATGGAACAAAATCACCCAAAAGTTCTCCATGAACACCCAAAATTACTTCAACCAACAAAAAGCAGGAAGCAGTTTGGAGAGAACTACTCCAAAATTCTCAAATATTGTTTATAAATATTTGTTTACATTTAAATGGGGATATAGAGATGAATACTTTGCTTTGGTATGGATCTTGGTTTATTGATACAAATTTAAAGTCGATTTTGTTATAAGTATATTTCTGCTCTTGATTAAAGTATTGTGTTTATATAGCTCATTTAAAAATGTAATGTATAATTAAGAAATACAGGTTAATAGATAGTCATCTATGATAGTCAAACTTGTAGTCATATTAGTTAGGTTTCCTAGATGTACAGAGATATATTTCAGATGGATAGTTATTCTTCAAACCTTTCAAAGACTAATAGAATAAGGCAGTTAAAATATTTAAGAAATTAGGACTCTTCATGACAATGAGACTCATCTATTCCTGGAAGCATCAATTTACTTCAAGAGGATGATGGGTACTGAAAAGGTTCCTTATGGAATTTGTTTGGGCAAGAAACTGTTCATGCCTGGACTTCTTGATGGTTTGTTGTATGAAGTGGACATACAGAAACCCATAGAAAGCTGATTTCTGAACATTTCAAAAGACAGGATGGTCCTTACAGGTTCCTGCTTCATAGAAGAAATTGTCAGACATTCTGCAGGAGACAGAAGAAAGTGACTGACAAAATGCCAATATAGGTGGAACTGTCTTTGAAACCTCCTGCTTCATGGAAAAGTCTGCCAGATACTATGGGCCTGTAGGCTGAAGATGGATGCCCAATGCTACAGGAGAACGTTGGGTGACTGTCCAGGCAGTGAGACGTCTCTCCCAATTCTAGAGTTTTGGAATTTGCTTACAATGTGCTTCCTGTTAACTTCGGTAGTATTATATCTTTCTTGGGTCTTTGATGGAGCTGAAGAATAGATAGTTATAATTAAAGTTTTCCTTAGTTATGATAAAAGATAAAGTAGATGTAAATATTGTACCTGTAATTCTTGCTTGATAACTGTTTTGCACATTTAATTATACTATGTTAAAGTTAAAACATTCTTTTTAATTTAGACAGAAAAGGGGAGATGATGTGGAAAGTCCCTCTGATTAGGTATTGCTTTTATTGGTTAATAAATAAAGAAGCTGCTTGAGCCTATGGAAAGGCAGAATAGAGCTAGGCATAAAAACTAAACTGAATGCTGGGAGAAAGTAGGCGGAGTCAGAGAGACACCATGTAGCCTCCAAAGGAGAATGATGCCTGCAGGAGTCCACTGGAACCTTACTGTTAGGCCATGACCTCATGGTGATGCACAGATTAATAAAGAAGGGTTAATATAAGATATAAGAGGTAACTAGCAATAAGCCTAAGTGAATGGCCAAGCAGTGTTTTTATTAATACAGTTTTTGTGTGATTGTTTCGGGTCTGGGCAGCCAGAAATGAATGAGCAGTCTCTGCCTACAGATAGGTGTGTGTGTGTGTGTGTGTCTGTGTGTGTGTGTCTGTGTGTGTTTGTGTGTTGTGTGTGTATGTATTATGTATTATGATACCCTTGTTAGTGTCTTTATTTGGAGAGTAAGTGTATGACTAAAGGTAATACATACTGGAGTCAGGTCAGCAATATAGAGATTTGTTATGTGTAATTTTATGTCTTAATTTAGCTAGGATAAGAGATGCTCAGATAGATGATACAGCATTATTTATCAATATGGATATGTCTATGAGAGTGTTTCTTCAAGGGAGCAAAATTTTATTCAGTAGAGTTTGTAAGGTTGGTGCATTCACCATTGTCAAAGGAAGATATTATCCAATCAATTGAAATACAAGTTCAACCAAAATTGTAGAGAAAGATGAAAACTGTACTTAATTTATAACTATGTTTGTTTACCTTCAGAAAGACCCTACATGTGTGCCCCTACTGTCACTCCACCTGCAATCCTGCCTGGTTCTCAGGCTTTTGTCTTCAGACTTTAATAAATATCAGTGGCTTCCTCCTTTTTAGACCTTCAAACACCAATTGATTTAATGATCAGTTTCCTGGTTTCTTTATTTCACTCATGGCATACCAAGAGAACTCTTTCCTCTGTAATTACACAAGACATCTTGTATAAAAATTATTATCACATCTATAGATACTTTATTGGTCTGTTTACACTTTATTATATTTGTACTTAAATATCTAAATATTTCCATATGTAATGTACATCTCAAAATTAACATGTCTAAAACTAAATTTTGATTTTATTCACTTCCCAGCCTTTGTAATATATAGTAAGCACCAACCTAAAAGTTTGTATTATACTACACTTTTTTACCCACTGATATGTTAAATTTGCCGTATAGTTCAGTTTGTTTCAAATTATTATAAAAACAAAATTAACTTATGATTCATAATATATGGAGAATTTAAAGACAATTTTGATATTATGAATAAGATAAGTTTTCTTGTTAAAATAATTTTTATTCTTAGGTAATTCATTAAGTCAAAAAGAAAAGTAAAAAAGGAAAAGATACAAGAAATTATAATCTTGTATAGATAGAAACTCATGAACTACTATTAAAGCATTATAATTTATAACAGAGTTATTTGGGTTAATAGATTCAAATTCATTCATTTACATAAACTATGAACAAAGTTAGAAAAATATGTCAGGGACTTACACAAAGAGTAAATAGCATCTCTCTCTCTCTCTCTCTCTCTCTCTCTATATATATATATATATATATGTGTGTGTGTATATATATATTTAAAAACATTTTTTTCAATTTCTTTTATAGAAATTTATAAACAATTATTCAGCAAATTAAAATAGTGGTATAACCTTTTATGAAAATGGTGAACTGTTTCCGGATTTGATTGGCGGTCTGCTCCACAGGAGAAAATTCATGTCAAGCATTGTAAACATGATAAAACCCATGGCTGGGGAGGCCATAAACCTTAATGGGGAGGCAACTAGTGTTTTTAATGTTGCATGAACATGGTGAGTCTGTCAGATTGCTCTCTATTTTTCATATTCTTTTATTTTTCATTCAAAAATTTACACTTCCTCCCCTTCTCCCAGTCCCCTCCCACTCCCCCACTACCCCTCCTCCCTCTCCCTGCTTCCTTAAGAGTCAGATTGCTTTCTAAATCATTAAGTATCTGCATGCTTTATCAATATTTATATTTCCACAGACTAGTGTTTCTCTCTGCTTTGTTCACAGAAGCTTCAGTTGTCAGTGTGAAGCAGTTACTGCAGAGACTCATAAATAGTTAACATAATGAAAATAACAGAGATGAGTGTTCAGTTTTAAATGAGACACCTGTGTGGCCCCTTCAAGGATCAAGTATCATCACAGAACAGGGAACAGAAAGAGTTTAAGGGCAAGAGCAAAGGATGTAGTATACTTAATACTCTTGGCATGACATGGTCACTGCACACTTGAACTCTCTCAGCTGTGACAACCTGTACAAAATTGAACCCAAATACATTTAATCATGGAGAAAGGAGGAGCTTAGGAGCCCCCACAGGGGCTATAGGACGTTTATCATTGGTCAGAGAGTCAATATTTTTGGGGATGCAATCCCTGATAATATGTTGTCCATGCTACTGAAAATTAATTTCTCACCTGTGTTCCTATAGACAACTAAACTCATTGTCTCACCAAAACAGGAAGCAATGAAAGTAGAAGAAAGGCAAGTCTTTAAAAGGGAGTCACAGGAGTGGGAGGGGAATAAGAGAAAATACTGGGAATGTGGATACGATCAAATATATGTTTTGATATAAAATCTAGAAAGTAAATGTGAAAGGAAATATACTTGCCTTCTGAGATTGTCTTAATTCAATTAATACAGTTATCTCCAGTTTCAACCAATTTTACACAAATAACATCATTTTTGTTATGATTGAAGAAAATTCTTCTGAGTGTTTACAGCATATATTCTTTATCCATATTTCTATCATTTGATGTCTATGCTTGCTCCCCTACTTAGTTAATTTGACTAGTACTCCAATAAGCATTGATAGAAAAATCTCCTTGTAATATGATTACTTGGGAACCTTTTGGTAAATGTCCCAAAATTATATATCTGGGTCATACAGGTTTTTTTATTTAATTCAATTTTTGTGAATTCCTTTTTAAATTAAATTTTAATTTAATTCCTTTTTAATTAAATTTATTTTTTTCAATACATGCCTACACCAGCTTCCCTTCCTCCACTCTTCCCAGTCCTGTCCTTATTTCTGCCAGTCTTCCCATCTTCTTTCTCCTTCAGATCCATTCCTCCTTTTTTCGCTTCAGAAAAGAGCAGGCCTCCCAGGGATATCAACTAAACATAGGATAAAAAGATAAAATAAGACTAGGCAAAAAGCCTCATATCAAAGTTTGGCAAGGTAACCCAATATAAGGAAAAGGGTCCCAGAAGTAGATGAAAGAGTCAGAGACACCCACACTCCCATTGTTAGGAATCCCACAAAAACATCAGACTAGCAACCATAACATATACGCAGAGGATCTGGTATGGACCCATGAAGACTCTATGATTGTGGCTTCAGTCTCTGTGAGTTCCTATGAGCCCTACTTAGTTGATTCTGTGGGTTGTGTTTCCCTATGTCCTCAATCCCTTTGTTTCATACAATTCTTCCTCCCTCTCTTCCGTGGAGTTCCCCGAGTTTCAAGGGGAGGTACCCAATGCAGATCTTCAATTTGGGCTCTCTTCCTGCCCAATATTTGACTTTGAGTCTCTGCATCTGCTCCCATCAGCTGCTAGAGGAAGTCTCTCTGATAATGTTTGGGTCAAGCAACAGTCTATGAGTGCATAAGAATATTATTAGGAATCATTTTAGTGATTATTTTCTATCCTAAGACTCTGGGATAGCCAGGTTCTGGTTCCTTGTCATCCAGGCAGTGTCTGGCTGGAGCTCTCTCACGGTCTGGGCCTTAAGTTAGAACAGTCATTGGTCGGCCACTCCCAGAAATTCTGTGCCTGCATTGCTCTAGCACATTTTTTAAGCAGGATAGATCATAGGTGGAAGGTTTTGTGGCCAGTTTGGTGTCCCAGTCCCACCACTGGAAACCCTGCCTGGTTACAGGGAATGGCTGGCCGAGGGTCTGAAACCTCTACTGCTAGGAGTCCTCACTAGGGTCAACTTTGTAGAATCCTGGGAATTGCTACTGCATTAGGTTTCCACATCACACACACACACCATGTCCTCAAATTCCAGGCAAATCTCTCACTTTACTCTCTCTCTGTCCACCCACTCAATTGCTCCTGTTTCCATTCCAACCTGCCCCCGTCCTGTGCTCACAAGGTGGTTACAGAATCTATTTTTCTTTATCAAGGAGATTCATGTGTCCCTCTTAGAACTCAACTTGTTATTTAGTCTTTGTGGGTCTGTGGATTGTTTCATGATTATCATTTACTTAACAGCTAAAATCAACTTATAAGTGGGTACATATAATATTTTTTTTCTGGATCTGTGTTGCCTCACTTAGGATAATTTTTTTCTAGGTCCGTCCATTTTCCTGCAAACTTCTGGATATCAGTTGCTTTAACAGTTAAGTAATGCCCCACCTTCTTTTTCCATTCTTCATTTGAGGGACATCTAGATTGTTTCCAGTTTTTGCTGGAATATGAATAAAACAACTATGAACATAGTTGAGCAAGTGTCCTTGGGGCAAGATGGAACATCCTTTGGGTATTTGCCCAGGAGTGGTATCATTGGGTCTTGAGTGATTCCCAAGATTTATAGATTGATTCCCAGTTTTCTGAGGAGTTGCCATTTTTATTTCCTTAGTTATTGTACAACTTTGCACTTTCTTCAGCAATAAAGGAGTGTTTCCCTTGCTCCATATCCTCACCAGCATGAGCTGTCACTTGTGTTATTGATCTTAGCCATTCTGAAAGGTGTGATCTGGAATCTCAAAGTAGTTTTGATTTGTGTTTTCCTGATGGTTAAGGATGTTGAACATTTCTTTGTTTGTCGACCATTAAAGCTTCCTCTAGTGAGAATTCTCTCTTTAGACATGTACCCTATTTTTAATTGGATTATTTTGTCTTGATATCTAGTTTCTTAAGTTCTTTGTATACTTTGGATGTTAGCCTCTATCAGATGGGGAGTTAATGAAAATCTTTTCCTATTCTATAGGCTGTCATTTGTCTTATTGATTATATTCTTTACCTTACAGAAACTTTTCAGTTTCATGAGTGAGCTCCCATTTATTAATTATTGCTCTTAGTGTCTGTGCTATTAGTGTTTTATTCAGAAATTTCTTCAGATCATATAACTTTCTCCATTTTGTGAATTTCTTGCATGAATACTCTATAAAATTTACTTACCTTTACTTCTACCTCTTCCTATATCCTTTTATCTTCTCATATGTGTTATCTCTTCTTCTATAATTATTCCTGCTTCACACACATATGCTTGAAGATATGTACATATACATGTACATACACAGACATATATGCAGATATATACATATGTGTGTATACACACATACATTTAGATCTACTGAACCCATTTATTGTTTTTCTTTTGTGCATGTGCTTAAGGCTGGCCACTTGTGATTGAATAAAATATCAGGTGGCTTGTTACTCAAAAGGAATGATTTCCCCTCTCTGGGCAGCGATTGATCTATGGATCTTCTGTAGGGTAGGACCTTAAGAAATTTTTTCCGCTTAAAATTGGCCTGCTGACTGGTGTTCTCATTATGTACGTCTTATTCAGGTAACCATATTTTTGAGATTTCATAGATATCGCTGCATCGCTGTTATGTCTAGGAGACATTATGCAGCAAAGGTCTTTTATATAGATTGTATTTTACTGAAGCTCCAGTTGAGTGCTGAGAGCAGAGGCTTTTTCTGTCATTTTTTTCCTTTTGTTTCCATTGCATGCAGCTTTTTGCTTCTCCCAGTCTTCTTTTTTCCTCTTAAAAATGTCTGCTACAGTTTTCTGATAAACTCTGCCATAAGCAAGCTCTTATCATTACCCATGACAGGTGTCATTGGGAATTCAGAGCCCCCAGGCCATCCATCTCTTCTGATAGCTGTTAGGGAGCGTTCCAGTTTATTTTCTGGAGGATTTAGGAGACCATCCCTACATATTATCACCCATCTTGGATCCCAGCTGGGAGAAATCTGTCTCCAGGAAACCCTTGTTAATTTCTAGTTAAATTGTAGTTGTCACAATGGAGGCAAATAATGGAATTCACTGACATCTAGTGTGTACAGACCAGGTGTGATAGTAACCTTCCCCCAAACGTATAACTGCTCCCCCAAAGAACTGGCTATCCTAGAATACACATAGTATACAATTTGAATATCCTGTGTTAAACAACAAGGCATGGTCAATTCTAAGGGTAACAAGAATCCTCCTTGAGCTAATTCTACTTATTGTGAGCAATGATAACAAACAGAATTGAGTGAGCTGTAGAGCTTGAAGAAATCAAACAACAAACTTTATATCATATTTCCGAACATGAGACAAATCATGAAATGTTATCAATAGAATATCAATAAATAAAAGCCTTCCTTAACATATTGTTTAGCCATCATGTCTGATGTACATGGGTATAAAGTACCTGCTTCCAAAAGTCCATTGTGGAAATAACATTTAGAAGAATATAATTTATAAAAGTAGTCATATGACTTGGTCACAGTATCCCAAAATCATACATCTGTATTCTTTAGTCTTAATATGCATTTTATGATATGATTCACTGTTTTTAATGATAATTTTTAATTTATAATATATTATTGTTTTCATTTAGCATGACACTAATAGTATACATTAAAATAATAAAACCTTGGTATCTCATAATCACTTTCTTAAGGACTCCAAATACAAGAATGTTCACAAACCAGTAGCTACAATACCCGAATCACAACCCAAAGCATTTTAATTGGTCTGTTTTTACACTGGGAAAAGTTTCAGTAACCAAGTCAAAATTGAAACAAAATCCAGACTTTATTATAACGGTCAGCACCTGAAAACTAGAAAAATTCTGTGGGTGTTTGGAGATTATTTTTTTTAATATTAGGCAAAGTCTATTTTAGTGTTCAGTCCTCTTGGAGAAGTAGCTTGTCAGTTCTGCTGAGTAGTGGTGTGGTTTTGAAGTGTGGAAGGCAGATGTTGACTGACCTCAGCCTCCTTAAAGCAATGAACTCAGCTGGTTGTAAACCCAGATCCTGAGGCTACACAGGCGCTCCTTCCCACTCTGCATTACCTCGCCCTGCGCCCTGCGTGGTTCCTCCTACTGATGCCCTACTCTGTTCTTTCTAAGCCAGATCTCACTTGTCACAAGTGAGTGTCCTTGGTGATAGAACTTTGCAATTTAAGGAGTGACCTAAAGTAACTATTTCATATCACCAGGAACCAGTGCTGTTTTCAACACGAATCCAAAATACATAAAGAACACCATGTTCAAAGGACAATTTTGTGTAAGATTTTACTTTTAAGTCTGATGAATTTGTGAGTAAAATAAATATTCTTTTGATCTGAGTGCAGTAGTTGTTACTTCCTATCTGAACATAGTTGGTGGAATAGATAATGAATTAGATTGGAATGTAAAAACTTAGAAGGTACAAGATAATAATTTCTCTAGGAAGTCTGCTCTCAGGAAAAGTTACATAAAAAATTTCCCGGGTTCCATACAATTAGAATTGGGCTGAAAAGGAAACATAGGGGTAGAAACTTGGTTGGGATGGAAACCCTTTCCTTTGAAACATCATGATTCTATTGCTTCAGTCATTAGGGAACTTAATCATTTCATCTGAGGTTTTATTTTTCCTGAGATTTTTCATCAGCGTATGTATCTTCCCCCTTCAGACAAGCTCGGCAGAGTTATCAATCTCATCAGCATCTACAGCAATGATGGTGCGCTTCAGGCAGAAATCTGAATATTGGCCTTTGTGGTTAAACATTTATGACTATATACAGTCATTGAATTTCTTCCCTTGAGGTCAGTATCAAATATATTCAAAGTTGAAATGCTTTCCAAACAAATTTAATTCTGAACATGAAGTTAAAAATCAGTGGTTTGTGTATATATAGATATGTGTAAATTTATATAACAAAGTAATAGTAATAAAAATATTGTTCAAATAAGGATGATATTTTTTTTCCATACATTGTTTTGTTTTATTTTTTCCATTCAAGAACATAATTAAAGATAAAAAAAAAAATTTTTTTCCTTTCTTCCCCTTCTCCCGGTCCCCTCCCACTACCCCCCACCCCTCCTCCCTCCCCCTTCTTCCTTGAAAGAGGGCATGGTGCCCTGCCCTGTTGGAAGTCCAAGGCCCACCCCCATCCC
>PVIU01021923.1:0-30501 GCA_004026605.1 Ondatra zibethicus
TCTCCTCTCCTCCTCCCTTCTCCTCCTCCTCCTCCTCCTCATTCTTCTTCTTCTTCCTCTTCTTCTTCTTCTTCTTGTCTGGCTTCTTCTACTACACCAAATGGGTAAGTGTTGGAGTCCCCATGATCCAAAGCCATATCTCTCATTTCTTAGAAACTCTTACCCAAGTCATCATCTCTTCCCGTTAAATTAGCTGATTCCTATTACTTACTCCTGAATTTGTAATTGCAGTTAATATTATCTCTGAATGCAGAATGTGTTTGCTCTTAGTATCACAAGGTACCTCAAATATAGTATGATCACTTATTGTCACCTTCACAACTCAACTGAAAACCATTTCTCACCCAACCTTCTCCACCTCAGTAAGGGCCACCACCAAACCACCAGTGCCTCAAACTCAAGTCCACGGTGTTCTCTTTGATATGCCTCATGACTAATCATTTAATTCTCACAGTTTAAACATTCAAAATGGATCTCAAATCCATCTACTTTTCTCCAATCTGCCAACACCCTGATGTGAGTCACTGTTAGGTCTTCTCTGAACTATGTCTACAGTTTCCTTGTTAGACTTTCTGTCTTCTATAAACTCCCCCACCTGCAAATGCTCACGTCTATCTGCTGAATTGTCAGTGAGGAATGTATTTATAAGTGCCATCTCCAAACCCTTGGGTGACCTGCCCATGCCTGGTCTCTTACCCTTGTCTTGGGATATTCTGCCCCTTTTGCCCTGCTATAAGCCTTTTGGTTCTCTGAACACAAAGTTCCTTTATGCTCAAATGCCTTTACACGTCACCTTTCCCCTGCTTCTCATGTGCATTATGACACATTTTTCAGGTTTTCACTCACATGTCACCTCCTGAGAGAAGACATTCCATCTGCCAACTAATGAGTGATGTCTCCTCGATTGGGTTGCCTCTGTGTTCCCTAACATTTGTGGTTCTATTTTTGTCTGTTTGTTTACATATCCTTCCTCTCCCTTTGACTGAACTCTAAGGGGTAGTGCCTAACCCTGCTGTAGGCACCAATTCCATCTAGAGCAGAGGGAAATGCTGGACCCTTTCATATCCAATATCTTCCCTCTGTCCCACCCCTGGAGTTCATGACACTCCCAGCCTCTGCTGCTGTTTACTCTGCTCATCAAAATGTCCTCTGAATGAGCAAGTGAGTAAATGGATGCTGGTGTCTCACAGGCTTCCACAACTTCTGTTCATGCTGATTTGTTCATCATCATTGAGGACAGAATAAGAGTGACACAAAAATCTGCTGGGATTGATTTTAACAGTATGCATTTTCTCTTAACAGCCCTCGTCTGTCTGGCATGGGACTGGTTTCTTCAACTTTCTCTTCTATCCCAAGGTTTATGCTGCTGCTGCTGCTGCTGCTGCTGCTGCTGCTGCTGTTACTGTTGTTGCTGCTTCTGCTGTTGTTACTGCTGCTGTTGTTACTGCTGCTGTTGCTTCTGCTGTTGTTGCTGCTGCTGCTGCTGCTGCTGCTGTTACTGTTGTTGCTGCTTCTGCTGTTGTTACTGCTGCTGTTGCTGCTGCTGTTGTTGCTGCTGTTGTTACTGCTGTTGCTGCTGCTGCTGTTGCTGCTGTTGTTGCTGCTGTGGTTGTTGCTGTTGCTGTTGTTGCTGCTCCTGCTGCTATTGCCTCCATCTCTTCTAGCATGTCGTTTGACCACCTGCAAATGCTTCAATCACATTAAATTTCTCTTCATTTTCTAGAAACAATGGTGTGCTTTCACAGTCTTTACCCAGCACCGTAAGCAACAGGTGTAGCCTTCACAGATATTTGTTTCCCACCGCTGCTGAGGAGCCAGTGCTGGTGAGGCAGAGTGCTGCCAGCACTGGAGCCCCTACGCTAGGCGGGGAATCCTCTGGCACCAATGATACCAGTCCTGAAAGCAAAAACTGGCCTGAGTTCTTCAGAGCCCCTAGAAGCCAAAGCTCATGTGGAGTAGAGAACAAACCTCCCTCCTCCCTATGATGCCTCCTATTAACTGAGTAGCAAACCTTCCCGTCCTCAACTTACCCTACCTATGATATCTGAGAAGTTTTCAAGTTAGTTTTATGACCGTAAGAAACGAATATCAAAGCCCAAAATAGTGGTACAATATTTTATTACCCTTTGTCTTCATGTCATTGCATATGGAAAAACATAATAAGATCCACATATTGTAAATCTTCTGTAGAGTCCTCCTCTTGGAACCAGTATTATTTTAGTGAGAATAAATATTTCAAGTTTATAAATACAGGTATAATTACCCTGTGAAATAGTATGCAAAGTTTGCGGGGAATTTTGAAGGGAGGGGGTAAATATTAGATCTTCCCATGGATATATGAACTAAGCATGCCCTGAAGAACTTAGGTGATTGTGGCCTCTGTGGATGCCCTTTCTGTGTTTTAGATAGCAGCCACTGGTTAGGACTGGTGCAGGAGAATTGTCTGTATTCTGTCAATGATTTTTTAAATAAACGCTGATTAGCCAGGCAGGAAGTATAGGCGGGTCAACCAGACAGGAAAGAGAGGCCGGGCAATGAGACCAGGAGAATGTTGAGAAGGGGGAAGCCCATTCTTCCGCACTCCTCCTCAGACCACCAAAGAAGCAGGATGTGACCTGCCCCGCTGAAAAAGGTACTGAGCCATGTGGCTAACATAGATAAGGATAATGGGTTAATATAAGCTACAAGAGCTAATAAGAAGCCTGAGCTAATGGGCCAATCAGTTTATAACCTAACATAGACTCTCCGTGTGATTTTCTTTGGGACTTGCCCGGCTGTGGGACTGGGCGGGACAGAAACCCCGACAAGCCGGCCCTCATGTTACATAGGACTGTATGCTTTTAAGCATAATTATAAAAAAGAAAATTTCTCAGTGCAAAGACCTCCAAAGACCTTTTAACCTTTAAAACTAGCCAACATGAAAAATATCAGCAAGGAGGTTTTAGGAAGCCTGTTCTTTGTTTCCCAAGTTTGTTTTGTTTTGTTTGTTTGTTTTCAAAAAATGATAGGTGCTCTCCAGAGTTGGGCTAAGAGACAAACCCAAGTCCTTGACACTAGAGTATTCTGCTTCCCTCCCCACGACTACTCTACCCTATCCTACTCCAGCACAAGTGCTCAGTTGAGTGTTTGAGAGACTCCTTCAGAAGAATCTCTCCCACAAGGCTATTCTCTTAAACAACCTGCTGGTACCCTCTCCCACCCCCATAGCTGCCCCTCACTGCCCTCCACAGTTGTGCCCATCATATCTTCAATTCAGGCTGGAGTCTCCACTGTCCTGACTTTAGTGATGAACAAACGCCAAATGATAGCAAGTATGCAGTGAAATAAAGGATTGCTTTGATGACATGAATTAGAGGGCTGCTTTGGCTGACTTCAGGGAAACCATTGCTTGTCCACAAGATGACTTGGGGGGTCAGAATGCGATCTCTCATTCCAGATGGTAGAAGAAAAGGCAAAGTTGGAAAAGGACAAAGGAAAAGTGAAGTCTCCCAAGGAGAAGAAGCCCCCCAGTGCCAAAGCTGGGAAAGGAAAGGGAAAGGACCAGCCCGAGGCTGCTGCGGCAGTGAAGAAGACCACCCAGTTGAAACGGAGAGGGGAGGAAGACGACATCAAAACCTACATTGGTCAGTAGATGGTATCTTTCACCTCTTGCTCTGTGGATCAGGATGTGGCTTCAGCTGCCACCCCAATAATTATACACCATCATTCCCAGCCTTCTCATTTATTATAAAGTCACAAATAACTTACACTCTGTGACACTCAGATTGAAAAATATTTCTATTTGCAATCCATGTGTGGTTTTAGCAAGTGTTTATTTAGCATGTATCTCCATAGGTATGCTTGCATCATAAAAACAAAGAATGAAATGGCAGGTAATTGGGCCATCAGAGACCTTACTGTCTTGCTGAGAATATATTAAAAGATCAAGTGTAGTAATAGGCAAAATGAAAATGATCCAGCAAGATGGTTCCATGAGTAAAGCTGTTCATGCCCAGACCTGACCATGTGAACACCATCCCTAGGCTTCTCTTGGTGGAAGGAGAGAACCAACTTCCACAAGTTGTCCCCTGGCCTCCTCAGACATATTATGGCACACACATGCATGACTGTGACACACACAGAGAGATAAGTGTGATAAATTTGGTTCATGTGAGGGACAGTGGCAATCAAATCTAATAATCTGAGATGCATGCAGAGCACAGGTTCTTAACTCAACCTTTTCCCATCATCTTTCTGTCTCCACCAAACCAAATAGAACTTCCTTTCTTCTTAAATGATTGATGGAAAAATAAGTCATGCTCAGGAGTTACTAGTGACCCATTGCTGGTTCTCTCTGAGCCCAGACAGAACGACCTGTTACTATCTTTGCTTTATTTGTTTGTTATTTGTATTTAGTAGACTTCCATTTTTTTCAGCAGTTTTGATCGTTACTGTGTTTTAATTAAAAGAAGCAGCCTTTCTTTTGCAGCCTTTGTCAGTTGTCTCCTCCCATGTAGCTCTGCTCTAAAGATAGTACACCCAGAAGCAATGATGCTGTGCACACCATGGACAATAGCAATGTTGATCATTTTTGTGGTTGGGAAAAATAATTACTTAAAAATAAAAACTTGAGCATCTGTTGTATGGCATGTACATTGGCCTCACTGTGCTATCCTGTACAATGTAAGGCTTTTATGTCTCATGCACAGTCAGCACTAAAGTGGGACAATGATTCTCACCCTCAGAATATTATTCTCTATGAGATGGTCATGTTTTAATATTCATAAGGAGACAACTATTAAGAATATGTACACTATGTATTTTTACAAATTAAAGGCAATGAGTAGCTGCCTCCCAACTGATAACACAGGGTTCTCACCACGCTGACATGAATTCATTCAGGGCTGTGCTACAGAGCACATCCACAGTACTTCCTTAGCCTGTAAACACCTCTGCTTATAAAGTACCAGAAAGCTGTAGCTACTTGTAATTCAGGAATCAAGCCAATATTGCTCAAAAGATATTAGAACCAAAAGGGACTACTTAAAGGCTAAACTCTGACAGGAGCCCAAGCACCATTTTCCATGGCCACAGGCCCCTTGTATGTTGGCCCGCCCAATATGCCTATGTCTAATTTACAAACATGATTTAATATATTGTAAAATGGCCACAGTTGCTTTACTGGAAAGGCAATAATGAAAAACAGTCAACAGGCCTGCATTCCAGCCAACTGGCTGGGTCTTGGCAAGCCAGAGGGATTACAAATGCATGCATAATGTGTATCACCGTTGATTTGCCTGGGGACAACCTGTTCTATCTAACAATGATAACTGACCTTCTTTATGGCATTTCCAACAGACGATGAGCCAGATGACGGTGCCCAGCATTACATTATTGTCGTGGGCTTCAACAATCCTCAGCTATTAGCCATTATGACTGAGCTTGGCATTCCTATAACCAGTGTGATTAAAATATCTTCAGAAAATTATGAACCTCTGCAGAACCACCTGGCAGCAGTCAGCCAGCAGCAGGAAGCTGTCCTTCAGCCCGAAGGTATGTGGTTGGCTATGCAACTCACGGGTCCATCAATATTACCCTCTGCCCACCAAGCACAAATGCAATCTGCTATCTGAAACATGGCCATAAAATACACACATTATTAAATCCTTTCAAGACTGATTTGCTATTTATTCTGCTGGTATTAGCCAAGAGTCATAAATTTGGCAAATTAAATTCGTACTCTGTGCTTGTATCCCTTTGTAGCCACAGAAAGCACGGCTAGAAGACTTGGTTACACAACTGTGACTACTCAGCCTCTTAGCTGAGAGCAAGTAATGCTTACATAACTGTGTTTCTCAGTAACTTTTGACCCGTAATGTTTAGCCAAAGCTTGGGCTGGACGAATCTCTGTTGAGACTCTTCTCTTCCAAATGGCATAGTCACCAAACAGCCCAGGAAAGGTCATACAGTTGTGTGTGTGTATGGGGGGGTGTCCATGGGAGACAGAAGAGGGTATTGGATCTTTAGTGTTATAAGTGTCTATGAACCACCTGACACAGTACTAGGAACCAAACTCAGGTCCTCTGGAAGAACAGCAAGTGTTCTTTACTGCTGAGCCATCTCTCTAGGTGGATTCTACATGTTAGTAATTCTACATGTATTACTAATTCTTCATAATAAAAATCAGAAGAGTCGTTTTTTCTTCCAGTCTTAAACTGGAAAATTAATGGGGCCAAGTTCCAGACACGCTACTGTTCAGTCATTTTGAGCCTTGGGGTTTTCGTGTTAGGGAACTGTGCTAGATTACCTCTACAAGAGAGAAGCAGGCAGCTGCTGTAACCTCCAGGTAACAGCACTGAGAATCAATGTAGATCTGTGATTCCAGGAGCCAAGTTATTCCCACTGCACATATTAGTTTTAATGTTATTATCGATATTTTCATTATGCTTTTTAACTTACACAGCCACATAACGATTTCCTTCCATTTTTTTTCCTCAAAGCTAGAAATCACTACCTTTGATAATAATAATAGTTACTATTTATTGAGTATGTGACCTGAAGGCTAAACTCAATACTGAGAGCTCTAAGTACAGTGATTTATACTTTTCACAATACTCTAAAGAAGTGTGTCTTTTTTAACTAAAAAATATTTTCATACAATGTATTATAAGTTTCCTCTCCCCCTAATTCATTAAAGATCCTCCCAACCTCTCCATTCATCCAACTTGTTCTTTTATTCTATCTTTAAAAATGCAGACAAAAAACAAAAAATACACACAAAACTCTACAAAACAAAAATGAAAATATAAAAACAAGAAACCAATAAGATAAAAAAGCACCCCCAAAAGTAAAATGAGATACACAGTCTACAGAAATACTGTTGAGCTAGTTTTTTGTTGGCCAATTTCTCCTAAGAATGGGGCTTACCCTGAAGTGTGGTTAATATACCCTGTAAGATGCAGCTGGAGACAACTGATTTTTCTTTTACCAGTTGGTATCGATTAGAGGTAACTTCTTCGTTAGGGGTGGGACCCTGTGTCCGCTTCCCCACCTCGTACTGGGACCCTGCCTAACATAAACCTCTTCAAGTCTTGTGCAGGCTGCCACAGTCTCCATGAGTGCTTCAGTCTTGCTGTGTCTGGAAGACTCTGCTTCCTTGGAGCTACTCATTTCCTCTACCTCTTAGTCTTTCTACTTCTTACTCTGCGTAGATCCCTGAGCCTTGAGGGGAGAGCGTTGATGAAAACATCTCATTCAGTACCAAGTAATTCAAAGCTTCTCATTCTTTCACATTGTCCAGTTGTGGGTCTCTGTACTGGTTCCCATCTTCTGCAAGGCGCTGATCTATGGGTACAGCAGAAATGTCGTGCAGAGTCATTTTATTGCTGCATTCCCTTTATCAGAATAATAGTGTTAAGACTCCCCCTAGGCTCATGACATGTCTAGCTTTGGGTTTTTAGCAACTTGAGCAATGTCATGCATAGGTTCCATCTCTTGGATTAGGCCTTAAGTTTAATTAGAACATGGTTAATTACTGCCATAGCGTTTGTGACACTATTGCACAAGTATATCTTGCAGGCAGGTCACTGCTGTAAGTCACAGGATTTGTAGCTGGATGATACTGATGGTTGCCTTTCTCTTCATGTAGCCTAGAGAATGCATTCTAGTACGATGAACATTAGTCAGTAGGGGTGAAACTTCCAGTTAGGCACCACTCAACCGTCCCATGTTTGATGACATATGTAAGTGTTCTCTTCAGCAGTAGGTTATAGAGAGTAACCAATAACATTGGCAATAGCTTGTGATTTTTGGTGGTTACCTTTTGGCCAATCACTCAGAAGAATATAGCCCATTACTATCACTTACCTTTATTTGGTGGCATAAGATGTCCAGTGGGGACATTGTCTCCCATATTATTTGGTGACTCTATTTGGATTCCTTTCATATTTATATATCTTAGGAAGTTTCTTCAGAAGTAAGTTTCCAAATGGCCCCTTTGGTGTTAGTTGTCCCTCCCTATATTCCCTCTTTTATTCTTCTTTCCCATCCCCCTCCCTATTTAATATTCCTATTCTAGTTTCTCAATTGTCTCTACATTTTTATTCTATTTCTCCTTTCTTGACAGATGCTGCCCCCAACCACCAGTCCCTTACTAGGAAATAACCACCTAACCTCTGTGGTTGGTTATTCGGATTGTACATACATGTAAAAGGCTAAAGAGTTGATATCCACATATAAGAGAAAGTATACAATATTTGTCTTTTGGCATCCGAATTACCTCATTAAGGATGATTTTTTTTCTAGCTCTACTCATTTACCTGAAAATTTCATAATTTAATTTTCTTAACAGCCAAATAATATTCAATTGTGTAAATATACCACAATTTCATTATCCATTCAACTGTTGATAGACATCTAGGCTTTTTCCAATTTCTGGCTATTATAAATAGAGCAGCAATAAACATGAATGACCAAAGTATCTCTGTAGAAGGTAAACTCCTTTGGGTATATGGCCAAGAGGTATGGTATAGCTCAACCTTGAGGTCTATCTATGCCCAGCTTCCTCAGAAACTGCCACATTGATTTCTGTAGTGACTGTACAAGTTTTCAGTCCCTCCAGCAATAAAGAAATGTTCCCCTTTCCAAGAATCCTTGCCAATATGTGCGGTTATCTACCTATCTATCTATCTATCGATCGATCAATCGATCGATCTTGGCCATCCTAAACAGTGTAAGGTGAAATCTCAAAGTATTTAATTTGCATATCCCTAACGGGTAAGAATATTAAGCATTTCTTTCCATGTTTCTCAACCATTTGTGTTTCATCTTTAGAGAATGCTCTGCTTAGTTCTGTAGCCCATTTTCAAATGGATTTTTAAAATTTTCTTAATGTTCAGGGTTTTTCAGTTCTTCATATATTTTGAATACTAAACCTCTATCAAATATATAATTAGTAAAGATTTCATCCCATTCTATAGATTGTCACTTTTCCTGAATGATTCTGTCCTTTTCTCTAGAGAAGCTTTTCAGTTTCATGAGGTTCCATTTATTAATTATTGTTCTTAGTGCCTGTATTATTGGTATCCTGTTCAGCAAGTCCTTTCCTGTGCCAATGAGCTCAAGACTAGCCCCACTTTCTCATCTATAAGACTCGGTGTGTCTGAACTTACATTGATGCCCTTGATCTGTTTGGAGTTGGTTTTTTGTTTTGTTTTGTTTTGTTTTGCAAGGTGATAAGTATAGATAGATTCTTTTATATGCAGCCATTCAGTTAGACAAGCACCACTTGTTGAAGGTGTCTTTCTGGCTTCTTTGTCAGGTTTCCAGAGGTGTGTGAACCTATGTCTGTATCTTCAGTTAAATTCCATCAATCAACATGCTTATTTTTATGGTGATATTGTGCTGGTTTTATTATTACAACTCTGTAGTACAGTTTAAACTCTGAATGGTGACACGCCCAACAGTATTTTTGTTGTGGCTGTTATGATGTTATTCAGCATAGTCTTCGCTATCCTGGAGGGTTTTTTGTGTTTCCATATGAAGTTGAGAATTGCTTTTTAAATTTTTGTGAGGGACTGTGTTGGAATTTGCTGGCGAGCACATTGAATCTTCAGATTGCTTTTGGTAGTATGGCCATTTTGGGCCCATTATACCTACCAATCTAAGAACATGGCTATATATATAATATTTTATATATTATAATATATATATAATATCTAAACATATTTTATCTTCTGATATCTTCTTCAATATCTTAAAGTTTTTATTATACAAGTCTTTCACTTGCTTGATTAGAGTTACCCCTAGATGATTTAAGCTATTGTAAAAATATTGTTTCCCTGATTTCTTTCAGATCATTTGTTATTTGGATATAGGACAGATACTGATTTTAATTATTAATTTTGTATCATACTACTTTGCAGAAGGTGTTTATCAGCTGTAAAAGTTCCCTGACTTAATTTATAAGGTTATTTATGTATAAAATTATATCACCTGAAAATAAAGATACTTTGACTTCTTTCTCACCAATTTTACACCCTTAATCTCCTTCAGTTGTGTTCTTGCTCTATCTAGGACTTTGACTACAATATAGGATAGACACGGAGAGAATAGACATCCTTGTCTTGTTCCTGATTTTAGTGAAATGCTCTGAGTTTCCCCACAGCGAGGCTGATGCCGACTGTGGGCTTCCCGTGGCCTTGCTTCAATTCTGCTGAGGGATATACTCTGGATCTCGCTAGAATTCTTACCATAAAGGGGTACTGAATTTTGTCAAAACCTCTTTTGAGTCTAATTAAATAATCATGTGGTTTTGTTTTCTTTCAGTCTGTTTGGTTGGTAGAATGCGTTTAGTAATTCATGCATGTTGAACCATACCTATATCTCTGTGATGAAGCCAACCTGATCATGGCTGATAATCTTTTTATATATTTGTCCTTGGATTCAGTTTGGAAAAT
Organism: Ondatra zibethicus; assembly: GCA_004026605.1. Classification (NCBI taxonomy): domain Eukaryota; kingdom Metazoa; phylum Chordata; class Mammalia; order Rodentia; family Cricetidae; genus Ondatra; species Ondatra zibethicus. The sequence goes on from PVIU01021923.1 coordinate 10,437, forward strand.
TTTTATTGAGAATTTTTCACTTATATTCATAAAAGATATTGACTTATAATTTTTTCTCTATTTGCGTGATTTTGGTATCAAGAGAATAGTCATGTTGTTTAAAAATGTTCCCTTGGTTTCCATTTTGTTGAATAATTTGAGAGGTGTTAGCATTAATTCTTCCTTGAAGATCTGGTAGAATTCTGGACTGATTTTGATTTCACTAGCTCTGGATTTTTTTTTTTTTAGTAGAGAGAATTTTAATTTCTGTTTCTATTTCACTAGGGGTTATGGGTCTGCTTAAATTGCTTATTTAATCTTGATTTATCTTTGGTAGGTTGTCAATATGAGAAATCCATCCATTTATTTTAATTTTTCCAGATTGGTGAAGTATAACATTTTTCAAGCCAATAGGAAGACTTTATTAACTGGCCAGGGACTAAACTGAGTTTTTGGGATCCCAGGGTCGCCCCTAAGCCTTCCTCAGGGCAAGCTTTTAATCACAAAACTTACATTCTGGGTTGCCATACTTCAGTTAGCAAGAACAGTTAGCCAGAAGCAGAACTGCAGAAGCCAGAAAGTAAGGCTAGTACATTTAGAGACTTTCTTAGAACTATGGACTTTGATAGAGTAAGTCTTTGTCTTAGTTTTGACAGGTGGTGCTGTCTATGTGCTGAGTTTTATGGCCTGAACAGTACATCAATCATGGAGTCAGATGTGCTAAGATCTGGAGGCCTGTTACGACTGTGCTTCAGACTGCTAGTTATAAAATGTTGATAGTGAGGACATTGATAATATAAGCAGAGAAGCTGCAGATAGATGTCCAAGGAAAACTGTTTATTGGGTCTTCATTAGGGTTACAGATACTCCTGACCTTTGCGTTCATAGACACCAGGGGAATATGGAGCTCTTTTGAAGACAATGTGGCATGTGTCTTGTTTTGGCTGATGTTTGTTTGTGTTTTCACAGGCTTTATTAAGGGATTTATTCATAGCCTCTTTAAGGTCCTTGAACATATTCATAATAGCTATTTTTTAAAGATATATTTATTTGTTAAGTATACAGTGTTCTGCCTGCATTTTTGCCTGCATGTCAGAAGTGGACACCAGATCTCATTATAGATGGTTGTGAGCCACCATGTGGTTGCCGGGATTTGAACTCAGGACCTCTAGAAAAGCAGCCAGGGCTCTTGACCTCTGAGACATCTATCCAGCCCCATAATAAAGCTATCTTGAAATCCTTCTGTTGTTGTATTTCTCAGAGCCTATGGCAGTGGGCTTGCTGGCTTCTGGCAGAAGCATATTGTCTTGGCTGTTCACGTTTGTGTTTTTGCACTAGGATCTAGGCATCCAGAGTTATGATTTTCTCGGTGTCAATATATGGTCTCATTCTTTGGTTTCTGTTGCCTTCCCTGGATCCTAGACTGGCTGGTGGGGGTGGGGATCCCCAGGAAGGAGTGTTTCTGTGGTCAATGAGTGGGGAAAGTAGACGGAGACGGGCTAAACGGTGGGATACAGGAAAAGTGCTGGGGGACCTGGGTCTGTACCAAGAGGCAGTCCGCATGAGGCTCCTGTGAACAGACTGCACTGGGGCAAGAATGAACCTGGAGAGACACGGAGGAAAGAGTAGGAGGAGCCTGAGTCCACACCAAGAGGTGGCGTCCCCAGGGAAGGGTTGGGGGGAAGGGCTCCTGAAAGCAAGCTGCTACAGTGCTGAGAGTGAGTCCAGAGACGTCATAAGAGAGGAAAGGAAGAGGAATGAACATCACCTTCTGCATCCTAGCCCCGTGTGGTCCCTCCGGAAGCAAGTCTTATTGTTTCCAGTTTATCAAAAAAGGACTTCTGGACCAGAGGCAGCTATTAAATCAGAAACTTGAGGTTCAAAGCCAGACCACTGACTATATCAAAAGATACATATATTAAATAATTTATTATTGAAACTCTTGAGAAAATGCTGTATAAGAACCAAATATAGTCTCTTTAAGGCAGTTCATGTACTAACAAATCAATATACAAATATATCTTATGAAACAAACATACTGGCTCGTATGTCTAATCCCAGAACTTGGGAGACTGAGTCAGGGGGATTGGCCAGGAGTTTGAGGACACTTTCAGGCTCCATAATAAGTTCCAGGCTAGCCTGGGCTAGAGTGAAACTCTGCCTCAAAAAATATATAATAAAATAATATTAGGTTTTACCATAGAATGATGAAGTCATAGTGGTAGACCCAACTCTTTAATTATAGATATAGAAAATATAAATATTTCAGGTAAGTTTTCAAATCTAACTTTATGTAAATCCACTATCACTTGACGGTCAGGGGCAAATACCCAGAAAAGATGTAGCTGCTGTAACATTGCTGAAAGCTAATGAAAGCATAAATCGCTGTCACCCAGTCTGGCTGTGGGCCTGTGATAGGTGGATCTACTTCAGCCTTTTAATGTGTTATACAGCAGGTATAAGTATATGAATGCACGACTGGGAGGGAAGACCGGCTCTATGCAGGTACGATATCAGGTCGAGGGGTACCTTGAGCATCCTCAGCTCCTGAAATGTGTGACCTCATCACAACCTCTCTGGGCCTCCCCTGTGCTGCGCGATGGAGGAGAGTGATGAGCTCATGCACACCCTCCTTTGGTTATATACTGTGTCTTCCCACTTCCAAGACTTCTCAAAGTTGTGGTTCTGTATTTGCACTTCGCTGACACTTTACAGATGCCTCACAACACATTTGGCTCACAACATCAAGACAAAGTGGGGAGAAATTCAATACCCTCATCCCATCGTAAACCACTTTGCTATTATTAGATATAGAAGCTGAAAAACTGAAGAGAGAAAATACCATTAAGGAACTTGAAATTTTCTGGAAGTACTTGGAACCAATCCTGAACAACGAGAAGCCTGAAACCAATCTCTTTGATGTTGCTCGGCTCCATTACGTGGTCAGTGTGGCGCATTTTCCTTCTGACTGGTCAGACAATGAGATGATGGTGAGTACACGGGACAGCGAGAGTGTGTGGTGGTCCATGCTGTCCCTCAGTCCACAACTGTTTACCAGGCACTGGGAACAGTGCCTTTTGTTGGACTGTCTCATCTTTGGCACAGTGATGGTGACACAGGGTCACTGTGGGACATACCCTGATTCTGTAGCTTATGGTCTGTGGATTAATGATAATAAGATGTAGCAGATGGTGATTCTTTGACTTAATGACACTTGGCTCTGGGTTATCTTCAGTAATGATCTAAGTAATAATAAAATGTGAGCATGTATTACTATAATGATAGTAAATTTTATGTTTTATTGTATTATATATTACTCCCTTGCAAGGTATCCATTTCAGCATCAAGAGAGCTGAGCCCACAGCTGAGCTCTGGATAAGCTACAACCACTGGGGGGTCTTCTGAAAGGGTCTGGGCAGAGCTGGACGGAGAGAGCATACTTGTAAAGAGACTACATACAGTTAAAGAGAGGAAATGAGAGGGGGAAAAGGGGAAAAAGAGGGAGAGGAGGGAAGGGGAGGGAAGCAGAACTGAGGGAAGAAAGAAAAGATAAAAGGAGAAAGAGGAAAGGGGTGGGAGAGGGAGAAGGAAAAGGGAAAGGAAGACAAGGGAAAAGAAGAGAAGGGAAGGAAAAAGAAGGGAGGGGAGGGGAAGGGAAGGAAGGGAAGGAGAGGGGAGGTAAGGGAGGAGAGGGGAGGGGAGGGAAGGGAAGGGGAGGGGAGGGGAGGGAAGGGAACTGACTAAGAAGACAGAGAGAGCTGCTTCTTCTAAGCCGAGGGCCTGTCATACAGCGAAGCCCTGATCCTATTGCCTAGCTTTTACTGCTGGCGCCCAGTAAAAGAAGTGAAAACATTAAGAGGAGAGGCTGCAGACTGAGACCACTATAGAAAACTGCAACCAAAATACAGAGTTATCGAGCCCAGTCACAACAGATACATCTCCAAAGCACACCCACGCCCCCAGCTCAGGCAACATCATGGGAGGGGGAGGGGGGAAGAGGGACGGTGAGAGTCAGAGGATAAGAAGTTTCCTGTGAGACTGTATCTCCTAGCAATATCAAAAGCAGCAGACATGAAGTTAATCTCACCAACATGACTGCCCAAATGTGAGCTGAGCAGGGTCGACACCAGTGAACATGCCAGACTGGACAAGGAAAAGCCCACGAGACCTCAGCCCTACACAACGAACTATTGACCACTGACAATGCTGCAACTGGGAGACATGGCCTTCCCCAGGGAAGAGCACCATGATTGTCTGGTACCAGACGGTTAGTTCTGAAAACATAAATACAAGTAACATTACATTTACTGAACAGGTTTTCTTTAGAAATATATATGTACATACAGATATGCATATGCATGCAATTAATAACTGATGATAAAAGAGGTCATGAATTTGAAGAAGAGTGGAGAGGGGTAAATGGGGGGGTTGGGAAGGGAAAACATAATTATTTATAATCTCAAAAAAAGGAGAGACTACAGGCAAACCATTAAGGACAGCAAGGACTCGAATAAATAACATAAGGTAGCTCCATTGCAAAGCAAAAAAAAGTGAACTTTCAGCATAAAATATTAGACACTTGCCAATGGCAAGAAGGAATGTCAGCCTTGGGCTGTGAGTAGCACTGAAGCTGTATGGTACACATGAGACACTTGCCAATGGCAAGAAAGAATGTCACCTTGTGGTGGTGGCAATGAAGCTATATGCAATCTAGCTGCAGGCACAGCTGGGGTTAACAAAACCACTTACTCCATACCTTCCTCTGTTCTCCTGTCCTCAGACCTCCCACTTTACCTTTCTCTTTCTCCTTCCCACTATCTACACCTGACTCAGAGAAGGATCTCTTTCCATATGATCTTTACTGGTGCTTTTTAAATTGAGTCAGCACAATTATCTACTCCTGAGGTATTGCTATTTCCAGTGATGGAGTGCTAGGAATGTTCCATCCTATTTTGTTGAGATGATATTTGGGAAAAAGCTTTTTCCCTAGATTCCAAATTCCCACACCAAAGCCAACTTTCTACTCTTTCTGATAGGCAGGCTTTTCTCTCTAGGGCACATATAATATCCACACATTTACAACTTAAAGGAACACTTTTCCTGTCATTTGAATGAAGATATGGCTGCATCCCCTTCTTCTAAGGAGCCTGGAGAAGATAGCTCAGTCCCCAAAGCCCTTGTTGCACAAGCGTGAGGACCCAAATTTGGGTCTTTAGTACCCACATAAAAGCTGGAAATGTCATCACACACCAGTAACCCAGTACTAAAGGGTCAGAGATTTGCTGAACCCTAAAGTACACTGGCTAGACAGACTAGCCAATCAGTGAGCTCCAGTGAGAGATCCCCCAACTCAAATAACAAGGTGGAAAGCACTTGAGGAAGACATCCAATGTCAGCCTCTGGCCTCCCAACCTGCAATGTATACATGTGAACCCATATGCAAATATGCACATGCACATGCACACATACACATGGGGAGAGAGAGAGAGACAGAGAGAAAGAGAGAGAGTGCACTTGCATGTGTTTTTGTTCAGACTGGCATAGGAAAGCCCATTATGCAATTTCTGAAGTTTAATTCCCAGGAAGATGCTAACACATCCTCAAACCAAGTGCCTGCTGTACCTTTACAAGTGAGTGCCCTTCCCATGGGTCTTCTTTAACCTCCAAGGGCATGATGGTAGAAGACAATAGGTCGTACGTGCCAAATAGAGGACAGGCCATTGCAGCATCAGGTGAGCATGAAGGCTAGGATCACCACTTCAGTGATCAAAGCATCCTGCTTCCTGTCCCCATGTCCGCAACTTCCAGTTCATCAGAAGACATACATCATCCATGTTATTGACTTTTAAGTTATTTACTTTGTTAATAAAATGTAATAAGGCTTATACAGTGATTTTTCTGTTTGCTAAGATTTTGGGCCCCATGCATTTCTTTGGTCAAAGTCACTAAATTTAGATTATTGCTTGAATCTGTGAATGGTGGAAGTGTGTCAACTTGATTGCGACATGTCTGTGAGCAGCAGAGGGACAGGAAAGGTGTGTGTAGGAATATCTTTAAACCAGGGTCAACTTGAGATGAGACTCCTGGCGGTGATTTGTGGAGGCTAGAGGGGAGAACGCTACTCCAATGTGCCTTCTGGTGAGTGGCTCTGCTGCACAGGTGCTACTTGGGAGCTCTGTCTATTCTGCAAGGGGTCCTCCTAGGACTTTAGAGCATGGCATGGAAAGATGCAAATGATGGCATAGCCATTCCCCTTTAAAGAAAAGGAGCCACGGCTATACTTAACATCTTAGCAAATATAGAGTAGAAACTTTACATGATAATTTAACTTCCAAAACAACTATCTTATGTGAAAAAAATATTACTTTAAATGCTAGTTACAGTAGAACATTTCTAAATTAATTAATTAACTAACATTCCTAGATTAATGTTCATTGTGTCCAAGTGGGCCTGGAAAACATTCAGCTCTTCCAAAGACCCAGAGGCTGTGGTGCCCAGCTGGTCCCTCTGATCTTCTGTCAGTCCATTTATAGGAACTCTTGAGCATCTTCTTCATGTTGGGGCTTGGTTGGTACCCAGCTGAAGTAACCCCAGCTTAAGCATGTCTCTCTGAATGGAAGACCCATCACTGAAGATGATGGGGAGGGTCTACCTCAAAAATGACTCAGCAATAAAATTGAATTCCTGGAGAAGGGGAATTATATTAAATATTAATTCAATATTAAACCAGCAGTTTAATATTGAAGGTCATAGTCCATTTTAAACTCAGGCTCACGTAATAAGCCTAAAAGTGATAAGGCTGCTATGTAGACACAGGCTAGATCCATGATGGTGCACTTTTATCTGTGAGTTGTTAATGACCTCATATCTGCTTTAGGAACCAGCAGTGAGTCTTCCCTCCTCCTTGTGTGGAGGAAAGCGTTTGCACCCTTTGGCTCACACGAGCAGGTTGTACTTGTGCTGTCTAAGGTAATGAAAACTTTACATCAAGTAAATGCTAGTCAAGATGAGCTAAGAGCTCACATGAGACATCTGAAACATCTCAAGATAAACACTGCTTGCTGAAACAATTTGCCAGACTTTAGCATATCATTTACCAATGAATTGTAAAATGAATTACATAGGCTGTGCTAACGGATCATGGGCAGAAACGTTACTGCTATTTCCTTTGGCTATAAAAACAAAAACTGTCTTTCTGCAGCAGCATATGGATAGGCATAGAAACCTGGTTGAAGTTCAACTGAAACCTCATCAGTCTTGATGTGAATGTGTGAAGGAACAGTCAGGTGTGCTATGATGGACAGAGCCAACGTTTACCTGAATGGCTGCCAGTCTTTGAGTCGCTGGCCCCACAGAGAAATCTTTCTACTCTACCTGACCTCTTCAACTCAGATGTAGGGTAGGCCTACTTATTGCTTCTATGCTTCCAAAGAGACATAGCCATCCCAGAACTTTCCTACTCCAGGAAATGAAAGCTTAAGTAATAACCATAGCAGATCTCTAATTGGCTTGCCAGTTCATAAAAATTGTGAATACTGTAGAAGCAGTTATTTGAGCAGTTTTCTTCGAGTTTTTTGCTAACAGGACTGTAGAGGAAAGCCAGCTCAGTAAAAAGAAAGAAGGGAGGAAAGACAGAAACTTGGTCACACACAGACAGACTGCATTGGACTCAGGCGATACACAAAACCAAATGAGGGAATCCATTATGCTTGGTTTAGTTCTTGCATAGGAAGGCAAAGAATCACCAGCTGCTTGTTTGCTTGTCTTCAGCCACAGGAGTCAAAATAGTCTAATATGCTTTAGGATTCGAAACCCCTAGCATCTGGAGCAGTCTGTAGTAAAGAGGTTGCCTTCCACTGCATTGAAACATCAGTCAGCCTCTTAAAGCATTGGGCAGCGTCAGAACCTCTGTGCTGAACAAAAAGGACTTGAAGAGTTCATGCGTGGAGACTCTATCACCAGCACCAGAATCCAGGGTTTGGGGATTTGGGGGACTTGATTGCCTATAGAAAAAGGAAATAGACTTTTCTGGAAAGTTACAAACATATGAAACAAATGATGAGTTAGTTGTCGCTGACTCTCTCACGGCTAGCTCGAGCTGGGCACCGAGGTCTTTGAGAATGTCGCCTGTCTGATGTACGACAGCCTGGACTGGCAGAGGCAGCACCAGCACTATTTGGAAAGCATGCAGCTCATCAACGTCCCACAAGTGCTCAGCGAGAAAACCATGCTAGAAGCAATAGCGATTCCAGAGGTAGGCACGTGTAGTGGTATATTATTTGTATTTTAATAAATAAATCTTGCCTGAAGACCAGGGGCAAAGACAGGCCACTAGAGGTCAGGCAGTGATGGCACACACCTTTAATCCCAGGATTTGGGAGACAGAGGCAGAAGAATATGAGTTCAAAGTCATCCTGGGCTACACAAGATCAATGCAGAAACAAATCCAGGTGGTGGTAGCCTATACCACCTTTGATCCCAGTGCTAGAGAGTTGGGTTTTTATTATCCGTGCTACAGGCATGGGCTCCAGTGTCTGTATTAGGCTATGGGATGGAGTGAGTGACTTGATTCCCATATTCATAAAGCATATGAAGAAAGTTACAGTAAAGACCTGTGTCAGTGCACTACTGCTAGTTGTGTTGCGGCACAAAGGTAGGAGCAAGGAGAAAGCCCCTCTCAAGACTATTAAGAGCCTCATGTTGAGATCTTTATGAAGCTCCTTGTTCTGGCGACTTTTATGCCAATTTGGCACAGGCTAGAGTCATCTGAAAGGAGAGAACCTCCATTAAGAAAATACCTCCATAAGGTCCAGCTGTAGGCAAACATGTGAAGCACTTTCTTAATTAGTGAGTGATAGGCAGAGCCCAGCCCATTGTTGGTAGTACCACCCCTGGGCTGGTGGTCCTGGGTTCTATAAGAAAACAAGCTGAGCAAGCCATGAGGAGCAAGCCAGTAATAATACCCTTCCATGGCCTCTGCATCAGCTCCTGCCTTGTACCCTATTTGCGTCCCTGTCCTGACTTCCTTTGGTGATGGACTATGATGTGGAAGTGTAAGCCAGATAACCCCTCTCCTCCCCAGCTTGCTTCTGGTCATGTTGTTTCACCACAGCTATAGAAACCCTAAGATGTCCTCAACTGCTTGACACCTGAGAAAGCACAAAAAGAACCTCCTGTGAACGCAGCATGCATGACTAGGATGCAGAATGAGGGGGATGCTGGCAAAATAATCCCAGTGTTTGCAGTGTCCACACTCAACAAGATCCTGGCCGCATAACAGGACTCATTTCCGGCCACCTTTCCTGAAGTAAACTTTGGAAGGGGCATGCAATGTCAGCAGTTCCGCCACGGCGAGAAGGGTGAGAGCAGTCAAGATGATAGACGTTAGAGCTGCCTTAGTTGGGTCTCTATTGCTGTTACAAAACATTGTGACCAAAAGCAACTTAGGGAAGACATGTTTGTTTCATCTGAGAACCCTCGGGTCACAATCTGTCACTGAGGGAAGTCAGGCCAGGAATTCACGGCGGAAGCCATGGAAGAACACTACTCACTGAACCTTTGGAGATGCCCAGGCCCTTTGGACCCCAGACATCAAACATTGACCTTTTTACATTAATAAAGTTTGGGCTTGCTTTAACTTAGTTGTGGCTGGGCCTGAACAAAAAATTATTTAACTTGTGTTTGATTTTATAGGACCCCACAGTTGAGAGTCCCTGGACTCTTGAAGAGACTAAACTTTTAGAGTCTTGAAATTTTTAAAAGCCTTGGAACTTTTAAAAAGTTTGAATGTTTTGTGTTGTGATATTGTGTTAATGTGAGATCTCAGAGTAAACAAAAAAGGAAAGGTTATTATTTAATAGTGTTGTGTTTGTGTGTCAAGGTGACAAAGGGTCAAATACCCTAGTTAGATGTTTCTTGGGGGGGAGGCACCCTGGCATAAGCCATGTCCATCTAGGAAGAGGTAACTTCAATTGAGAAAATGCCTCTCTTAAATTGGCCTATAGGTAAGTCTGCACAGTATTTTCTTTATTAATGACTGATGCTTACTTAAGGGCCCACCCCACTTTGGGCAATGTCATTCCTGTGTGGTCCTGAGACATATTTAAAAAAGGAAGCTGAACAAGCCAGTAATCTGTGTTCCTCCGTGACGGCTGCTTCAGTTCCTGCCCTGACTTCTCAGTGCTGGACTGTGCAACCTGGGAACATAAGATGAAGTTAAACCCCACTCCCAAGTAGCTTTTGTTCATGGTACTTCATCACACCAATGGAAACCCTAAGTAAGACAGCCCCTGAGTTGGAGAATGGAAGGGTTGGGAGAAGGAAGCCAGGATGCAGATATGGTAAAAACTGAGCATGAATTGCCTGGTGGAAAATCTGTTGGGAAATAGCGCACAATAATATTCCAAAGAAGGGATGACAAGATGCACCAAGACAGAGATGTTTACAAAAAAGTATCATGATTCAAACCAAGACCAGGTCTGGTTAGCTTTGCCGTGTCTGGTTAGCATCCACGTCTGATTAGCTTTGCCACATCCTCTGGTGTGGCAGGTCTGTGGTGTGAAAATAAGTTTGGTGAAAGCCCTTCTTTTCATTTTTTTTTCTCAGCCTCCACCTCCGTCGTCTGCTCCAGCCCCTGGCAAGAAGAAAACACAGTATGAAGAGCCACACCCACCCCCAGGCACGTGAGAAATCAACTGCTGAAGAGCCACCTACCTATGGCTTCCGCACTGCCCTCCCTCCCATCCATGGCTGTCAGCAGCCCCTCCACCTACAGTTTCTATGCCGATTAGTGCCTGGCCACAGTTGGAATCTACACACAAAATCTCAGGAAGAAATAGAGGATGCATGTTTACTAAGCTGTGTCATTTTCTGCACTTCACAGTGGCTTTCATCGTCACCACTGAGGTAGACATGCGCTATTACAATGACCTGCTGAATCCAATCCCAGAGGAATTTATCTCTGTGCCCGTGATACTGCACTGTATGTTGGAACAGGTGGGTAGATGTTGAGGCTTCCCCCAGGCCTGACAGCAACCTTGACTAAATTATCTCTCCTCACTTCCAAATCTTAACATGATTTTGTAATTTTACTCAGACTACCCGGTGCATTCCCACTTAAGTCACAGTATTTCAGATAAAACTAAAATCGGCTTTTATCATCAATGCCAGTCCTGTTTCTTGCTGTACTCTATCACTCATTTAATATTTCCCAAAGTTTTGGTAGAATATATACTTAAAACTGTCTTGATGGAGATGTTCTAATTTTTGTCAGCTTGGCACACACTAGATTCACCTGGGAAGAGAAACTCTGAATTAAAATGTTGCCTGCATCAAATTGTCCGTGGGTTTGTACGCAGAGCAAGATTGATGCCTAAGGGCCTGACCCACTGTGGGCTGTGATAGGAAAGCAGGCTGAGGGAGTCATGAAGCCAGTAAGCTTCAGGTCTCTGTTTCAGTTCCTGCATACAGGTTCCTGTCATGTGTTCCTGCGTTGACTGCCCTCCATGGTAGACAGTAACCTGAACACCAAAGGAACACTCTCCACGTTGTTTTTGGTCAGTTTTTCATTACAGCATAATGGAAGAAGAAAAGAAAGAAAAGAATCTAGACAGGGGCTAGCATGGATTTCAGTCTTTGAATGTCTGTTCTTTAATTTGTGTGTGTGTGTCTCTGTGTGTGTGTGTGTGTATGGCATATGTGTGTGAATGCCTTCATATATTGATGTGTACTACATGCATGCAGGACCAGTAGAGGGAGGCCAGAACAGAGATTTCTGTCCTTTGGAACTGCAGTTACAGGTGCTAAGACCTGTCTGATGTGGGAGCCAGGAACCAAACCTGGGTCCTCTGCAGGAGCAGTAAGCACTCTTTACTGCTGAGCCATCTCTCCAGGTTGTCTTTAAAACCTTTGTACCTTTAGATTTAATCAGGATGGGCTTTACCCCCTACATTTGAAGCCAGTTTTCATTGTTAGTATTTTACACAAAAAATGTTTATTATTTGGTTTTCCGGTAGGGGGTCAGGTTCCTTATGGTAGTCACTTACAGGCTTCTCTAAAGTCTTTATTCCACTGCAGGTGGCATGATTGACAATGACACAGTGAGGCCTAAGTGTACACCACCTGGTGGAAAAGTTGGTGCAGGAAAGGAGACATCATGTTCTCAAAGAGCCAGCAGCTGGGAGGCAGAAGCATTAGGCCACAATCCAAGCTATGGGGAAGCTCAGTGCTCCCTGGGACACTCTCTCAACAGCAGAGAGACACTGACCATCACACTCCTGAGTCTGCTGTTATTATCTGTGTCATTTCTTCACTCAGTCATGGTCCTAACACCATAGTTGTTAGATTAGTCTTTTCAAAGACACATATTTGTTGACCAACTCCTTCTTACTTAATTTGTTATTTTTCTGTTTGTTCAGGGGTGGCTTGTACTTCCTGTTCAATAAAAATCTTACTTCATTTATTTTCGCTCTTTTATTTGGGGCCTATATTTCTCTTATATTTCTTAAACTAAATCAGATGTTTTCAGCATATTCAATTCTAAATAAGACACATATTGATTTTACACATGATTTCATGAAATTTATTACATTATTGACATGGTCTTCAAGTGAGGAAGATAAAATTTTCTGACCTGATGTATATGGTCATTTCTTTTGACTATTTGAAAAGAAGCACACACATATTCTTCCCCATGCCCATACACACATCACTAACAGACAACAGACAAAGCAATGAAATGAAGCATAAAATACTTTATTTTCTCATTTTACAGATATGAAAGCTGAGGCTTAAGAAGGTTAAGTAGCTTGTTTCGACAGTTAACAGTGGGAAAGGGCTTTGCCCAGTGGAGAAACATTTTGGTGACACTCTCAGTTTTCTTCTCCTTAATATTGGTGCTATAGAGTACTGGGTACTGATGTGAGCACAGAAATAATTCTTTCTAGTAACTATTAAATATCTCTCCTTATAATTGATAACCCCAGCCTGTGTCAAGGGAAAGATGGTTTTATATGGCCCCATAAGTCAGGAGGAGATGGGAGAAAAGAAACAAGTCCGGGGAGAAGGGGAATATGTGATCAAGTCTCAGCATATGGATATATGGAAAACACCATAGTGAAACCCATTTGTTTGTCCTGTGAAAATGAACTCCACCCGTTTTCAAGGGTGTATTTTTTATGTATACTTTTTTCCATATTCTTTTATTTTTTTCCATTCAAAAAAAATTTACATTTCCTCCCCTTCTCCCAGTCCCCTCCCACTTGTCGCTCCTCCCTCCCCTGCTTCCTTAAAAGAGGGCATGGTGCCCTGCCCTGTGGGAAGTCCAAGGCCCTCCCCCCTCCATCCCGGCCTAGGAAGGTGTGCATCCAAATAGACTAGGTTCCCAAAAAGATAAAACATGCAGAAGAGATAGGTCCTAGTGTCACTGTTGATGGCTTCTCAGTCTGCCCCCATTGGCAGCCACATTCAGAGAGTCTTGTTTGATCATATGCTAGTTCAGTCCCGGTCCAGCTGGATTTGGTGAGCTCCCATTAGTTCAGGCGCACTGTCTCAGTGGTTGGACCAGCCCCTCATGGTCCTAACTTCCTTGCTCATCTTCTCCCTCCTCCTGTTCTTCGACTGGACCTTGGGAGCTCAGTCCATTGCTCTGATGTGAATGTGGGTCTCTGTCTCTATCTCCATCCACCATACGAAATTTCTATGGTGGTATACTTTTAAACACAGTAAACTGTTTAGATTTCTTTTTCACCTGACTCTGTCTCTACTGTATATCTCTATCTTTTTTGACCATATGAGTCTTTTATCTGATAAACAGCATGGCTAGGATTAAAGCTGCAGCTTTGGTGGCTGGCTTCACTCATTCCTTGATTTCCAAAAGTCTAAATTCATGGCAGAGGTACAGGCAGGAACCACGTTAATTGCTGCAACTCTGCAGAGTTTCTTGGTCTATGCCACCACCAAGAAGCATGCTGCCGGCTGCTCATCAACACCATTCGAGGGTTTGGTGGCAGAGCCTCTTAAAAGAACTGCAAGGTTTTTGCAATAATTCTGAGTCAAGAATCCTCTCTTAACCACACCTCTGCTTTCCTCTAGTAAACAGAACCCACCTGAAAAAAAAAAATGCTGCTACCAAGAAGACATGCTTGACTCTGTTCTTTTGTGTCTAGAACACCTTCCCAAGCTCTCTCAGGTTTTATGTGGATGTAGCTGCCGAATGTTGGACGTCATTTGTGGATGGATAATGCTGTGGGATAATGCTCTTGTACACTGTAAAGATTTGTCACTTGTATTGGTTTACTAAAATGCTGATTGGCCAGTAGCCAGGCAGGAAGTACTGGCAGGGCAACCAGACTAGGAGAATTCTGAGAAGAGGAAAGGCAGAGATGCAGTCACCAGCCAGACACAGAAGAAGCAAGATGAGAATGCCTTACTGAGAAAAGGTACCAAGCCATGCAGCTAAACATAGATAAGAATTATGGGTTAATTTAAGCAATAGGCCAAACAGTTTATAATTAACATAAGCTTCTGTGTGTTTATTTGGGACTGAACAGCTGAGGGAATAGGTGGGACAGAAACTCCCATCTGCACTGAACTGTTTGTGTCATTTCATCCTGTCCCTCCACACACAGATCCACATGTGTACATGCCTACATGTGTGCACACACACACATTTCTGATTCACTTGTGTCTTCTATTTTTCTCAACTATATTATTCAATTCCACTTATATTATTCAATTCTACTTTGGTCTTCTACTTCTCTGCATCACATCCTCTGTGAACTACTCTTCAGTGCAAATTGGATTGGTCTTCTCTACTACCTCATTTTAAAAGTTCCTCAACACACAGGCAACTCTATGTTCTTATCAACAGCTGTCCTTTTTCAAATGTTTGGGCATCGTGGAGTCTTAGTCATTGCGAGTGCTCATCAATACCTGATTGTGCTGGCTCATTTTATGTCAACTTGATACAACCTAGAGTCATTTTTACTATGTTAATTCTACTGATCCATGAGCTTGGGAGATCTTTCCATCTTCTGATATCATCTCCAATTTCTTTCTTCAAAGACTTAAAGTTTTGTCATTCAAGTCTTTTACTTGTTTGGTTAGAGTTACACCAAGACATTTTATATTATTTGTGGCTATTGTAAAGGGTGTTGTTTCCCTGATTTGTTTCTCAGCTCATTTATCATTTGTATATAGAAGGGCTACTGATTTTATTGAGTTAATTTCATATTCAGTCACTTTGATGACAGTGTTTATCAGCTGTTGGAGTTCTCTGGTAAAATTTTTGGGAGTCACTTATGTATACTATCATATCATCTGCAAATAGTGATACTTTGACTTTTTTTTTCCAATTCGTATCCCCTTATCTCCTTCAGTTGTCTTATTGCTCCAGCTTAAACATCAAGTACAATAATGAATACATATGGAGAAAGTAGACAACTTTATCTTGTATGATTTTAGTGGAATTGCTTTAAGTTTCTCTCCATTTAATTTGATGTTGACAATCAGCTTACTGTACATTGTCTTTATTATGGTTAGGTATGTACCTTGTATCCCTAATCTCTCCAAGAATTTTATAATGAAGAGGTATGGATTTGGTCAGTCTTTTTCAGAATCTAATGAGATGATTAGGTGGGGCTTTTTCTTTTAATTTATTTCTATAATGGATTCTATTAATAGATTTTTGTATGTTGAACCAACCCTGAATTTCTGGAATGAAGCCCACTTGATCATGGTGGGTGAACTTTTTAATGTGTTCTTGGATTTGGGTAGTGAGTATTTTATTGAGTATATTTGCATAAATATTCATGAGGGAAATTGGACTGTAGTTCTCTTTTTTGTTGAGTCTTTATGTGGTTTGTGCATTGGGGTAACTGTGGTCTCATAAAATGCATTTGAAAATGGTCCTTCTGTTTCTATTTTGTGGAATAATTTGAGGAGTATTGGTATTAGCTCCTCTTTGAAAGTCTGGCTTAATTCTGCATTAAAACCATTTTGGTTTTTGTTTGTTTGTTTGTTTGCTTGCTTGCTTGTTTTTTGGGTTGGGAGAATTTTAATGACTACTTTTATTCCCTTAGGGATTATAGGTGTATTTAAATTGTTTATCTAATCTTGATTTAATTTTCATAAGTGGTATTTATTGAAAAAAATGTCCATTTCTTTTAGATTTTCCAGTTTTGTAGAGTACAGGTTTTTGCATTATGACCTAATGAGTCTTTCAATTTCTTCGGTGTCTGTTGTTATATCCCCCTTTTCTGATTTTGTTAATTTGGATATTATCTCTGCCTTTTAGTTAGTTTGGATAGGGATTTGATGATTTTATCAAAGAACCAACTCTTTGTTTCACTGATTCTTTGTATTGTTCTCTTTGTTCTATTTTATTGATTTCAACCCTCAGTTTGATTATTTCCTGACATCTACTCCTTTTGGGTGAGTTAGCTTCTTTTTGTTCTAGAACTTTCAGGCTTGCTGTTAATTCACTACTGTGAGATCTCTCTAATTTCTTTATGAAGGCATTTGGTGCTATGAACTTTCCTCTTAGCACTGTTTTCATTGTGTTTCATAAGTTTGGGTATGCTGTGCATTCAATTTTATTGAATTCAAGGAAGTTTTTAATTTCTTTCTTTGTTTCTTCCTTGAACCAGTGGTAATTCAATAGAGTTGTTCAGTTTCCATGAGTTTGTAGGTTTTCTATTGTTGTTGAAATCTAACTTTAATCACAGTGTTGAATAAGATTCTAGGGGTTATTATAATTTTCTTGTATCTGTTGATGATGGCTTGTGACTGAGTATATGGTCAATTTTGTAGAAGGTTCTATGAGGTGCTGAGAAAAGGTATATTATTTTGTGTTTGGATGAAATGTTCTGTAGATATCTGTTAGGTTCATTTGAGTCATGACATCTGTTAGCTCCATTATTTCTCTATTTAGTTTCTGTCTGGATGACCTGTCCATTGGTGAGAGTGGGGTGTTGACATCTCCCACTATTAATGTGTGGGGTTCCATGTGTGATTTAAACTTTAGTGATGTTTCTTTTACAAATGTGGGTGCCCTAGCATTTGGGGCATAGATCTTCAGAATTGAGATTTCGTCTTGGTGGATTTTTTTTTTAATGAATATAAAATGTCCTTCTCCATCTCTTTTGTTAGTTTTGGTTTGAAGTCTATTTTGTTAGATATTAAGATAGCTGTACCAGCTTGCTTCTTAGGTTGATTTGATTGGAAATCTTTTTCCAACCCTTTACTCTGAGGTAATGTCTATCTCTGATGTTGAGGTGTGTTTCTTGTATGCAGCAGAAGGATGAATCCTGTTTTCATATCTATTCTGTTAACCTGTGTCTTCTTATTGAGGAATTGAGTCTATTGATATGGAGAAGTATTAATGACCAGTGATTGTTAATTGCTATTATTTTGGTGGTGGTGGTAGTGGGGTGTGTGTGTGTGTGTGTGTGTGTGTGTGTGTGTGTGTGTGTGTGTGTGTGTTTCCTGTCTTTGGATTTTGTTGGTGTACGATTTTCTTTTGTCTGTTTTTTTGTGGTTGTAGTCACCTTCCTTGGGTTGGCATTTTCCTTTTAGTACCTTCTGTAGGACTAGATTTCTGAATATTGTTTAAATTTGACTTTGTCATGAAGTATCTTTGTTTTCTCCATCTATGATAATTTAAATTTTTGCTGGGTATAGTAGTCTGGGCTGGCATCTGTGGTCTCTTATGATTTGCAAGACATCTGTCCAGGCCCTTCTAGCTTTTAGAGTCTCTGTTGAGAAGTTGGGTGTAACTCTAATAGGGAGTGAGCTTATAACATTTTCTTAATTAGTGAGTGGTGGGGAAGGGCCCAGTTCCATTGTGGGTGGTGCCATCCCTAGGCTGGTGGTCCTGGGTTCTATAACAAAACAGGCTGAACAAATCATGATGAGCAAGCCAGTAGACAGTACCCCCTCCATAGCTTCTGCATCAACTCCTGTCTCCAAGTCCCCACCCTGCTTGAGTTCCTGTCCTGACTTCCTTTGATGATAAACTGTGATGTAGAAGCATAGCTAAATAAACCCTTTCCTCCCAAGTTTCTTTGGTTTTGGTGTTTCATAACACAAATAGTAATCAAAACTAAGACACTAAGCTGCTAACTCACTGAGTGGATCCTCAGGAAATCTCTTCTATCTTCAAGTGCTATTTAGATAGATGTTGAAACTTCAGGATTTTCTATCTTGTCTTCAAATTTTCTTTCGACTTTCTCAAGTGGAGATTTCTAACTTAACTCCTTGCTCTTCCTTTATTCCATGGGACCTAGTCTGATAGTCAAGTCTGTTTAGCTTTCACTATTGTAATCTGTAAGTTCTCTAATTTCTCTTCACAATGGCTTATTCTTGTCCTTGGGTCACAGATGTTCTCTCCCTGGCACATACATGACCACGCATGACACAAAACATTCCTTTTCTCAAAAAGTTTATTTTTAATTAGGTGCATATGTCTGCCACTGGGTAGGTGTGTGTCCTCAGAGGTCAGAAGAGGGTGTCAGATCCCCTGCAGCAGGTGTTCCAGGCAATTGTGAGCCACCAGATCTCGGTGCTGTGGAAGGCCAGGATCTGAACCACTGTGTCATCTCTTCATGCCTATACAAGGTTTCCTTTAAAGTCTTTTTCAGAGTTGATCACCTCTGTCACCTCCAGGGTATTTTTCTATGTGTACTGACTCCATTTTCTAGACCATTAGCACTAACAGTTTCCTTTACCTCGGAAGGTTTCAGTGAGACCAATGGTTATATTACGTCAATGCATTTGAAAAAGCTTGAATCTCTAAAACATCAAAACCTTGCATTCTCATGACTTTATTTACCAAACTCTATTTCATTAAAATCAGCCCAAAATGGTGACTATTTGGTAAGTGCCTACTAAGTTCCAGTTAACCGGAAGGATGGCTGATGAGCCCTACCTTGCCCCTCTACTGACAGGATCCATGTAGATATGTGTTTATGAGTAAAGAACTGATAGCTGGGGGGGTGAGAAAACCAAATATTGAAGTTGCTACTTCTTATCTTCCAGCAAATAAAAACCCAGTTTTGAAAGACTGGGTATTTATCAGAGGTAAAGAAACTTTCTCCTTGAGCAGTGATTCTCAACAGGAAGTTATTTTTCTCCCCTATGGGCACTTTGCAGGGAGTAGAAGAGATGGGATTACACACGGGAAGGCTGCCGCTTCCGTCACATAGAGACTGAGGATGCCACTGAATATACTCCAGTGTGCAAGGCGGCACCCCCAAAATTCCAAACAACCAGTCTAAAATGTTACTACTGCCAAAACTGGTCAACCTTGTAGAAGAGAGCAAAATTTTAACAAAGACGCTAATATTTAAAGGCTAAAGGACAGTTTATCAGCTGTCTACGTTAGGTGTTTGGTTATATATCTTTTTTTTTTCTCAGAAATTTTCTTTTTTTATATTTTCTTTTTTTATATTTTTTAAAAAGAAAACAAACTATCATGTTTCATTTTACATACCAATCCCATTTCCCACTTACTCCCCTCTTCCCATTCTCTCCACCTATCCCTCTACAACTCCCATACACTCTACATAGAAGGTAAGGCACAATGCTTTGGGGAAGGCCAAGGCCCACCCTACTATATATAGGCTGAGCAAGGTATCCAACCAAAGAGAATAAGTTCCCAAAAAGCCAGTACAAGCAGTAAAGATAAATCCTGGTGCCGCTGCCAGTGGACCCACAGTCTGCCCCAGCCATGCAACTGTCAACCACATTCAGAGGGCATAGCTTGGTCCTATGCTGGTTGCTTCCCTGTCTGGCTGGAGTTGATGAGCTCCCATTAGCTCGAGTAAACTGCTTCAGTGCTTGTCTCCATCATGGTCTTGACCTCTTTGCTCATATTCTCATTCCTCCTACTCTTTTTTTTTCCCATACATTGTTTTGTTTTATTTTTTCCATTCAAGAACATAATTAAAGAAATAAATTTTTTTTCCTTTCTTCCCCTTCTCCCGGTCCCCTCCCACTACCCCCCACCCCTCCTCCCTCCCCCTTCTTCCTTGAAAGAGGGCATGGTGCCCTGCCCTGTTGGAAGTCCAAGGCCCACCCCCATCCCTCC